>JAVQJF010096629.1:0-10305 GCA_036023855.1 Gadopsis marmoratus | reverse complement strand
TCAGAGTGTGTGTGTCTGTGTGTGTCTCTGTGGGTGTGGGTGTGTGTGTGTGTGTGTGTGTGTGTGTGTGTGTGTCACAGCCTGGAGAGTGTGTTTCTTCAACAGTCTCTAATTGTGTCTTTACTATAAGTGCGTGTGTGTGTGTGTGTGTGTGTGTGTGTGTGTGTGTTGTGTGTGTGTGTGTGTGTGTGTGTGTGTGCTGTTGCCACAGAGACAATTTGTATCAGATCTGAATGGAAGCCTGTTAATGACACAACCAGATCTAGCAGCGCCCACACAGATCAGTGAAGTCTCAGCGTTTTTTTGCTCGGTAACACACTCTTGTGTTACACTTGTCTAGTCAGTCACAGCCGACATGTAAGTTTGGGAACGAGTGACCTGACCGGATTTACTGTAGAAGGTTGGGGTCTAACAGAATGGCGATTCATGTCCGGGTCAAACCCAGTGGGGTTTTTGCTGTCAGGTGAACTTTGCATGAGAGGAGATCTTCATGAAGAGCGAGCAGCGTTGGCGGGTGTGAGGAAGGGGCTACCCACCCACTTTAGTTCCCTCAAAACATCTGCCATATTTGTGATTCTGTCCTCACTTGTTCTCCAACTTATAAACGTGTCCTTGAATTAGTGCACAAAGTTTTGTTCTTTTTTACCTTTTCCTTCCTCAGTTTTGTCACCAAGAGTCTTCCATAGGTCTGCAGTTTATGGGAGTTTTATTAGAAGCAACTTCTAAATAATATTACAGTATGATACCAAACTCTTGGGAGAAATGCAGCAGGTCTGCAACACAGGCGGCAAACTTAAAGTCACAGTTTTAGTCGCTGAATTTCTTTAACTAACAATAGACGGACGTCGATCAACTACTCAGGCAAAATGTCCAGTGTTGTTGTCTCTCTGCAGATGAATGAAGTCACGCAGAATGATCTGTTGGGGCTTATTAAAGATGAAAGCACATTTGTGAACAGCGCTGTGTTGCCAGACACGGGACATTTTCCAGCAATGACTAATGACTTGTAACTAATCCCACATAAAAGAAAAAAGACCATAAACACAAGTGCTGCTCACGTACAAAAGGTATTCGTTGCTGAAGATCCTGACAACAGCACAGTCAACCCGACGAGCTAAGAGACAGCAGCGAACACGGACGTCACACACAGTCTGTGGTCACACTCAAAGAACTGTTTTGAATCGAGGCTCATGATTAAAGGCAATAAACAACCCGCCCACCGTTCCCTCCTGCAGTCACTGGGAGGGAAACGTGGCTCGGTTTTGGAGCTTGCTGTCATGACTCATGGGGCAGACCTGTTGACCTGCTGACGTGCAGCTACAACAGAACAGAATAGAGAGATCTGACATTAGGGAAGCGAGTGAACCCACCGTCACCCTCATTAGCCTGTACTTGAACACGCCTCCATAAAACGCACGATGCACTACGTTATATGTGTGTCTTCAGCAGAGGCTTATGTCGGCCCGCAGTCACAGACCTTTAAAGGGAAGCAACGTGCTGCTTGGCTTAAGAGCAGGAAGTTTGCCGATGTAGCTGAACAATCATCCTGGCTTCTTTCACTGTCTGCTGCGTGTGTTCTCGCGCTCGCTGACTGGGGGAACGTTTCTGTGCGTTTTGCTCGCATGGGCATCGGAACTGATCGTCGCCGCGGCTCATTTTGTACCTCGGAGGTGTTTTCGTTGTCTTTTACGCCTCTACTTCTAGACTTAGAGCAAAGTTATCGGTGGTGGAAGGAGCGTTCAGGGCCTTTACTGAAAGGTGCCGTGTGTAACGTTTTACACGACTCGTTAAGAAGGCATCACTTTACATTGCCTGTGTGTGGACGGACTGTGACGTCACCTCATTCCAGCTGCAGGTCAGAGTTCAGCTCTGCAACAGCCGCAATAAGAACAGAAGAAGAAGAAGCTCCTCTCAGAAGCTAACATTAGCTTAGAAACTAATTTTAGGTAGTTAGGTAGTTTAACCTTTAGCAAAGCCATCATATTATACAAGATCGGTCTTATATTCACTATATGTCTTTAGCGACGCAACAGCCAGGCAGGATTAGCATTCGGTGCAGAACAAGCTTCTTTATTGCCACCATGGAACAGAAGCAGTGGCAACAGACACAAAGCAGAAACCGGCATTGTGCCTTTTTGCGTCTCCGTAACCGTTTGGACAACCGTGACCAAGCTGAGGGCTTGAAAATAAGCAGAGGCTACATCTTCCCCCACAGTTTACCTCAGCTGTATGGATTTATTTACAACTGTTTGTGTCATGTGTTTCCTCTGAGGGGGCACTTTTTGTTGCCTGCAGGTATCCGGTACAAAGGATAGTTTTCTGCCGTCCCGATCTCTGTGTGTGGATCTGTAGTTAGCAATAATTAAGGCTTTCTTGTCCACTTTTAACAATCGTTGCATCCTGAGGGATTTTCACAAGATGTTTGCTGTCTTGGTCTCTTAACGACGCCATAGTGGGAATTCTTCCTCATTAAGTTTCACTGAGGGCCTACGGCCACATCCAGATCAGCTGTGCAATAGGGCCTTCCAACGTGGGACGATATTTGTACTGTAATGACCTGTTCAAATTCAAAATGTACAGTCTGTTATGCGCAACGTGCTGTTTTGAAGTGGTTTGCCTTGTGGTCCAGCAGAGGCCTCACTAAAAATAAATCAGGTGGACCTATAGGTCAACCGGTCAGCTGAGCTAATGAGGACACTAGCAAGCGAAGCCATGCCAATCGGATGTGCATGACACCGCTGCATCCGAGAGGCAGCGTGTGTCGAGAAGTATTTTGGGTTCTAATCTGTAGATAGGAAAATTACAAGCAAAGATAAGGCTGCTTGCCAACATTGCAAAGCGCAGCAATAGCTTGCGTGCTAGCTTGCCAGCCATGCGAGGCAGCGGCGGACACCAGAAATGAGTGGAGCAATGTCGGTGCAACCTCGTATGACCAGCCTTCTCAGAAGCTAGTAAAACGCCCATCACCGACAACATAGCAAGATTTATTATGCAGGCACATGTGGCCAAATGGCTTCGCTTTGGGAAAAGGTTTTCAGAATAATCAAATAAATAAAATAAAATTCCAAGTAGTGCAGTTTTGCGACATCTCGGTTACATATAGTCTTTGTTCAGCAGCATTTAAATCACTATATTTCAGTGTAAAACTGTTCCTCACACAATACCGGAAGGAAGTTATTGAAATTCTGTTATGCTGTAGGTATGACCTGTCTCAATAGCCTTCACTTATCGCCTATACGTCACTTCTTCTGCTGTGGCCAAAGCTGTCTTGCTGCGTGACGTGACTCAGCAGCCGGTGACACTTGTTGCAGGTCGTCCCTCTCTAACACCACATGAATCGGAGGGGACAAATCCGTCCATTAAAATAACACAAATCCCATCTAAGGTTGGGAACAATAACGCGATGCCACGACGCGTCAGACTCACTGCTGTTTGAGTAATGATGTCCTTTAGCATGTACTCACATTACCATGACGAGCCCCATACTATTTTGCAGACATATCTTGAAATTTGTTAAAAACCTTTGGGTGGACACACAATCGCGGAAACGTCTTTAGGTATCGTTCCTTCAAAATGCTGTGTTTACGGAGTTTATCTATGGTTATGAAGTGTGAAAAACAAAGTTGAGGTGTCTTTTTCTTTCCCGCCGTCCACCCGGGGGCCGTTGCAGTAACGAAAACATCAGTCTCATTAGTGCTTCTTTGTCCTCTCACACGTGGTAGAAGTGGTACTGTGGCCCACCCGGAGTGGCACACGCAGCCTTACATGGACACACACTTCAGGCTCGAAGTTTGACTGCTTATGCATCAAAGCATAGGCAGCCAGGACACACACACACACGCACACTCACACACACACACACACACACACACGCACACGCACACACACACACACACCCACACACACACACACACACCCACACACACACCCACACACACACACACACACCCACACACACACACACCCACACACACACACACACACACACTGCTGGTGCAGCAGACGTCGAACCTGGAAATGAAAACACACTGTGTCTAGATGAGGACGTTGGGTGTAAGAAGGGAAGGGGGAAAGGAAAGAGAGAGGGAGGAAGGGATGAAAGGAAGATATTAGAGCATGTATAATCAATGCGTATTGAGCCTGGCAGTAACCCGGGGAAATCCAGCAGCACAGCAGAGTTACTTTACTGTTTGAGTTGTTGAATATTCGTGATCAGGCAGGGAGACGGGGGGTGGGGGGGGCTGGTTCACTTGACATGTTGCTTCTGCAGCTCTCATGAAGGGGTGTTTCATGAACGGTCGTGGTCCCAGTGGAAGCAAGGAGGTGCCCAGGAGCTCTTCTAGCACCCAGACCAGATGGGATATAACCCCTCCTGTTGGCAGTTGAGGAACCACCTCAACTGCCAATGTGAGGACGCGAAGAGCCCAGAATGCTTTAAGGGTCCGAGGTCAGAGGCTGTCGCTTACTGTGCAGATTGTAAAGCCCCCTGAGGCTAATTTGTGATTTTGGGCTACATAAATAAAATATCAAATATGGATTTGAATTCAATATAATTCTAAAATGCTTTCAGACCCATCGTTTTATTCAATCTGTATCCTGCGTTAATCCACAACTCAAAATAGACCCCAACAAATTCATTATTCTCTCCTCTTTGAAAAACGTTTGCTAAAAACTGCAATGTCCAGCTGTTGTAGGACATAAAACTCTATATATATGACTTGTTTTTTTACTATTTAAAATCTTCATTTATTCATTCTCCACCCCAAGTCCTTCGTCAAAGGACAGAAGTCAGAAAATATTGAGACAGGCTATAACGTATTGCTGGCTTTGGTCGTGGAACAATAATAGAAATATGGAATAACACCTTTAAACTTGTAAACTGATGTCTGTTGGTGGCTGAAAATGTTCATTTTGTGATCTGCTATAGAATTATTGCTGATAAAAAGCCAAGCATATGAGCCTCTTTCCAGAGCATTAACATCCATAAATATTCATAAAACCATCCTCTCTCCTTCTCGTTATTTTCCCTCCCTCTCTCTCTCTCTGACATCCTGACGTTAATATATTTCTCACGTGGCCGTGCATTAATAGTACATTTGATGCCGTTCCTTTCATTTTCCTCCGTCCCTTCGACTTCTTGTCTTACTTCCCTGCCTACCCATCTACCCCTGTGTTCTTACTCCTCAAGCTTCTACCTTTTTTGTTAATTTCTTCACCTCACCCTCTGTTCTTTCCTTTATTCTCTTTACCCACCACCTCACCACCCCTTTTTTTCCATCTGTCCTTTCCGCTTTTTTTTTTATCCATCCCATTGCTGCTTAAAGCAACCTTTTGTTTACAGTCAGCGTAGCAGGAAGCAGTGTGACATTGTTATATTGCCCTGAAAAGTCTGGGTGCCTCGCAGTAGAGGTTGGATTGGCTGTACAAAGAGTGACTTTCATGCCGAAAATCAGAGTATGCACCATGTGTCCTACTGTTAATGATCTTTCTGTAACCTTAACCAATAAACCGTAACCTGGTTTATGAGAAACGTGTGCACTGACGACAACAGTGGGCAGTCAAAGTCATTGTCACTGCCTCCACTGCCCCACCGCCTGGTGACAGAACAGTTAACTCCTCAAATGTGTTTTTGTGGTTACTGCAAGGCTGCTGGGTTTTTACTGAATAGCAGCTTTACCTTTATCAATACCATTGCCACCTTTTGGAGTACAACCCAAAATAACATTTGGATTCATTGCGTGACACATACTTGGGTGCTGTGATTATCTTTCTGCATAATGACATAATGACATATTTAACACCAGGTTGAAAATCAGTGTTTCGCCGCCCCTCTGTTTCACCTATGACCGTACCCAGCGTCAGCGGCTCATTGTCCACAGTAGCTTTGTCGTGATTTTTGCACGTGACAATGTTGACACACGTCATCCTTTTTTCGGGTAGGTGTAAGGCTCCCTCCCCCTCGCTCCGAGTCGGAGATGGAGTTCCCGGACGAGCTCCTGCTGGCCGAGCTGGGCCACCTGCACCTCTACAACGATTCGTTCTTCAAGAACTTCAACGGTTCCTACAACGAGACCGACACCCTGCTGCCAACGGGGGTGAAGGTCACCATCGTGGTCGTCTACATGATTGTCTGCGTCATCGGCCTGGTGGGAAACTTCCTGGTCATGTATGTCATCATAAGGTAAGAGGAACATGTGCTTCCGCATTTACATAGTGCACAGAATTGAAGTTGTTTCAAGGATTGTCAAGGCGAGCTGCCACACTAGAGTCAGGAAAACAAACACAAGATGATTTGAATTGGAAAACCATCTCACTCTCCTGCCATACTTCACTAAGTCTTCCAGGCCCCTTAACTCTCACAGAGGATATTTTCGCAGTAAGTCTTGATTTCACTTTTAGCCCGCTCTTGCTGAAAAGGATTTATGTGCGGTTTTATGGTCCCAACACATAAATAGTTGAAAAAGGCTCCACAGCCCAAACCTCCAGTTCAGTGACAGCACATTTTGAGCTGTTCCTCTAAATCCAAGGCTTTGTATTCAGGAACGATATGACCACTGTTGCTATAGCAATCCACACTGAAAGGATGAAGTACTTATAATAATAAATAATGCATCCATAAATGACGCAGTCTAAACATATAAAAGGGCTGTTAGATCTTTTTCAGCTGGTTTCAGATGTTGCTCTGTCGCGCTCCATCTGTCAGACGTTCAGCCACGTCACCGCAGCCCGGTGATACTGGCGTTATTGGTCCACAAATCAATATATTGATTTGAGAGAAAATGATGCGGCGTCAATCCTGTCAAATCGCCAATATTTGCTTTTCTATGTATCTTTTCGGTCTTTCTATAGAGAAAGAGATTTCTTGTCTACGTGCGTTTACATCCACCCGATTGTGCTTTTGTGGAAAGCCTGGCAGGCAACTGTACGGGTCGTGAGTGCTGCCGACTGTGTGTGTGCACAGTTTTCCCCTTGGATTTGATTGAAACATGCGCTGGTGAAGTCACGGGTGTTGCGTGAGTTAGTGTACACAGATCAGCCATAACATGGTGACAGCGCGGCACCCTGAGCGGCCCCCATATGCAACAAGCTGCGATGCTCCGTGTGTTCCGACTCCTTTCTATCAGAACCAGCGTTCACTGTTTCAGCAGTTTGAGCTGCAGCAGCTCTTCTGTTGGATCGGACCACACGGTCCAGCCTTCTCTCCCCACGACCATCAATGAGCCTTGGCCGCCCATGACCCTGTCTCCGGTTCAGCGGTTCTCCTTCCTTGGACCAGTTCTGGTAGGTCCTGACCCCTGCAGACCGGAGATCAGAGATGCTCTGACCCAGTCGTCCAGCCGTCACAGTTTGGTTCCTTGTCAAAGTCGCTCACATCCTTCCGCTGCCCATTTGTCCTGCTTCAACACATCAACTTGGAGACAAAATGTTCCCTTGCTGAGTATCGCAAAGTTTGGGGCAGATCTGACTTTATTCTCAGATATAATGATGTCCTCAGGAAGTGTGTCATGTCTGTGTGTTCAGACTTGTCTGAGTTAACTCGAAGAAGGAGTGCGATTTGTTTTTTGATTTGGCAATTGGGTTAAAGTATCTCAATTGCCTCCATGAGCTGTGTGTGCACAGGAAGTCCCAGACATATTCACATCCTGTCAGGTCCACCTGTAGGCTACCTGTAATGTGCAGACCACCTTCGGGTTTCGGCTGGAATAACCTTTATTAGCAACCACACAAGTTATGAAATACGGTGTTTCCCATCATGCCCTGGGTCTTGCAGTTGGTGGAGCTGCTTTAACAGATCTGAAAATCAGAATGAAATTGAAACCAAACGTCCCGCTACGCATTTGAACCTTTGTTCTAATCATGATATTAATATAATCATTGGCTGTTCTCAGCCTCCGCGACCGTCAGGCTCTACACCCACAGCCTGTAAGGGAGACGTAACCCATGTACGTAACTACATGTACGGCTGCTGCCAGTTTGCGCTGGGACTCTACACCCTAATGGTTTGGTTTTGCAACGTACTGTTCCATCAAAGAGACGTCTGTTTTTGTCTTTATTTCCAACTTATTCCGAGGCTGATGCCGGCAGGCGACTTTGCGGGAAATGAATGGCTGCGACACGAGTGGCTGCTGCACGCGGGAGGGTGGGAAGTGATGATGCAGAGGTGAGCAATGCGAGGATCCAGCCACGTCACTGCAGGGGTGTGTGTGCGATCGCACACCAGCCCCGACTTGTTCCGCGGCCAAGAAGCACAAACTCTCCCGAGCTGAGGGCTGCTGCCTCTGGTTTGAGTCGGCACACACTTTTCACTGCTCAGCAGAAACATCCAGGAAATCCTTTTGCTTTTTTCATCCCAAGAACACACGAAAGAGCAGGCAGGGAAGCCACAGACCCGGCAGAGATGAGCAGCCTTTAAGGGAAATCACGTCTGCAGCCCACACGTTTCCAGCTCATCACTTCCTGCTGTACACATCTGCAGCACTTACTGGAAGACCAAACCACAAGCTGACGGCGAAGCACTACTTTCAATCAAACGTCGCGCCTGTTGTGTTGGAAACAGCCAGACAGCAAATGATCAACACGATAAGTTTGGCCAGAGCAGCAGAAGCAGGGCCATCTAACTTCTGCATTTTCAAAGACAACTAAAGTCAGATAAATGTAGAATTTCCAGGTTTCTTACTTTTTATAAACGCCTACAACGGAAGGTGGTGAACATTTATTTAATTTTTGAAGAAAAAAAACGAAGCGGAAACTGTGTTTCTGTGCAATTTACTGCCAGAGTTTAGTAGTTTTGAATTAAATGAGAATTAAAGTAAGTGCATCGTTCTACCCCAATATATTATATTTCATATTAAGAGACAGGAAGGTTTTTCTGAAGCACTGCTCATGTTTTATAGATGATAATTTGGTTTATTTCTGGTCTGGAGGAATGCATTTGGATATGAGCTGAATAAAATATTACCTGTCACAGGTGTTTCATCATCTCCCCCATTATTCAGACATGTTCAGACGCGACAGGCTCATCCATCTCTGGAGCAGAGCTCATCAAGCTTTTTGGGGATTAAATCTGCTGACGTTCTGTTTTCAGGCAACGCGGGTGATTAAATGTCAACATTTTAGTTAATTAATAAAGTTTAATTTGGAATGCAGAATATGTTCTCCACCACTATTCTGTTGCTGGACACCAAAAACACTGGAACAGAAATCAAATCAGCCTTTATTCATAAAGCTCCAACTCCAAGTGCTGAACATAAAGGGAGTTAAAGTAAAATGAATAAAAGCAAGTAAATTATAATAAAGCTAATTATAGGGTTGTGCAAAAACTTGTCTTATGATCAATAATAATGTCAGTTTTGCAACATGTATAATTCATTAATTAAAAGGGTCGTTGTTGCATCTGATTGGAACATTTGATGAGATTTTAGACGACTCACACTCTCAATATTTATATTCACAAAAGGAAATGGTGACACGACGCCTGGCAGACGGCAACACCGGCTTTCCCCTCCGAAACAAACCAGCAGCCATCACTGCACAGCGAGACGCTCTGCTCAAGGCTGCAGCCTCGACAGACGCAGAAAGGTCGCTGCCAGCTGTCGTCTGATGTTTGGGCAGAAGGGAGGTCGTGATGATGACGATGATGATGGACAGGCACATACTCAGGAGGCCGGAGATGCTCACAATCCTTCACATGACTGAAATATTCCTCTCATCCTATAGATAGGTTGGTGCGGAGGTCCAGAGCACAGCCATAATGGTATTCGTTTACAGACCTAAATAAAGAGGAGGGTAATTGCAAGAATACTTTGGATAGTTGAAATAGATCCAGGCTGCAAAAAGGCTTAAGGTTAGCCGTGCAAAATGAGGCTGCCGCTGCTGTCAGGGGTACATTTCACTTGAAACCAGCACGGATGGATGTTAGCAATTCACCAACAGCAGAAATCAAAGAAAATATTCATCAAAAGAAAGGAGGCCTGAGTGAAACCAACCCTGCGATGTCACTTTGTGGCCTTTGTGCTGTGAGATCGGTGTGACGGAGAAGTGAAGTGGCGACAGAAACTCGTGTCCTTGAGCGTTACGAGGACGCAGCTGTCACTGTTGTTTTGTGGCGTTGACCCTGTTTCTGAAACCAGCGTGACGCGAAGTAATGGACATCTGCAGCACTCAGGCAACCTCAGGAAATACGCTGGGATAGCCTCACACAGTCACCATGGGGACAGAACAGACGGGTCGCAATCCAGCGGTTCGCAGCGCCTTACCAGCAGGGGGAGCTAAAAACTATCTTTCAAATTGTTATTTTTGAGTGCT
>JAVQJF010096610.1:0-11290 GCA_036023855.1 Gadopsis marmoratus | reverse complement strand
GTGCAAGGAGGAACAGGATGAGCACTGCCAGATCAATACAGAATGACCTCCAGCAGGCCACTGGTGTGAATGTCTCTGACCAAACAATCAGAAACAGACTTCATGAGGGTGGCCTGAGGAACCGATGTCCTCTGGTGGGGCCTGTGCTCACTACCCGGCACCGTGGAGCTCGATTGGCATTTGCCATAGAACACCAGTATTGACAGGTCCGCCACTGGCGCCCTGTGCTTTTCACAGATGAGAGCAGGTTCACCCTGAGCACATGTGACAGACGTGAAAGGGTCTGGAGAAGCCGTGGAGAACGTTATGCTGCTTGTAACATCGTTCAGCATGATGGTCTGGGGAGGCATATCCATGGAGGGATGCACAGACCTCTACGGGCTAGACAACGGCACCCTGACTTCACTTTGACTCTCGAGGTGTCTTTGAATTCAGCCCTCTGTAGGTTGATAATCTTCATTTCCATCAAACGATGTGGCATCCTTTCATTCCTAACACATTACCCAGTCCATATCAGTATAGATATCCAGCATGATATTTTTTTTCCCATTGAGATCTGATGTGTTTTCAAAGTGTTCCTTTAATTTTTTTGAGCAGTTTATGTGAATTGACAGAGGCGGAGTTTAAGTTATAATAAAAGGGGGGTTTATATTGTATAATGTAGAAGCTACAGTATACTACAAATGGAAATCACTGTATGACAGTTACTTACTGAAAGATGAGCTTGGTAAGTCTTTGGTCATGTAAAGATCATATTATTAGTGTATCCAACAATGTTGGGAAACAAACTGTGAAATTGTGTGTAAATTGCATAAACAGTGCAAAAAAAAAAGCATAATCAAAGACGTTGCATTTAAATTAATCTTTTATGTAAGCAGTATTGTTGGATTTGTTGGATATTGTTGTATTTTATTGAACCATGGCCAACTTCTTCCCTGTCTCTCAGAGAGCTTTCATTTGTTTCTACCCAGTTACAGAGTTTATTTCTATTAAATATTTCTTTATTATATACTTAGAATTGATTTTGGATTTGCTTCTGTTTGTGACTAGGTCAGCTATGTGTTTAACCCTCATAGGATAATTGATAAAGAGTCTGTATACTGTATAGGTGTTGCATAATGCACTGACAAAGGCCTTGTACTGAAATGTGGTTGTTGAAAAAAAATGCAGGTTCTTCTAGTAACTCAGTGTGTATTGCCAGGTTTTCTTTCCTATTTGGTTTTCTTGTAACTTGACTGGTTGAAGTAGTGAGAGTATACTCTTTCTACATGTACAGCAGCCTCAACAATGTCTTTGTTTTCTTGCACCCAACCTGTATTCTTCTCCACCATTCAGAGGTCATGTAAACCTGAAATTGTTACTTTAAAATTTTCTGTAAGGTCAATCTGAGGTAAAAGTGTAATGCATAGAGTAGTGAATGTGCTGGGTCCAGCCCTGGGTTTAATATTCATATTCTAAGATGAATGAGTATCTACAGCATTTGATATCAGAATGCGAACCCTTTAGAATGGGAGCCAGATGGATCTGGGAGCTCATGTTTAATTTGCTTTGGCAGATGCGTTTGGTCCCCATCCCATTCAGACAAATTTTCAGCCGACCAATCACAACCATTTAACTAATATGGGGCGGGTTTGATACCATGACTGTAGCCTAAACATGGATGTATAATAAGATCTGGATAGGGCTCTGCCACTCAGCCTTACTATGCTGCTGCTTCTTCTGAAGTGTGCTTGACATTGGGACGTGACTTCTGCAGGCTTAACCTTTCTGTTCCAACTAAAATGCGTATTTTCAGCGTCTGATTAAAATAATTAATTTCTCACCGCTCGATATGGCAGTCATGGAATTGTTGCACCTCTGATATCTAAAAATACGTCAAATATTGTCAGCAGAGCAGGGCAGACATCTGAGGTCTGCCTCTGTGTGTAATACAGCTCGTCAACAGACTGCACCTGCTCTGCTGACAAGAGGATATTAAATCTCAAATAGAGTCTCCTTTAGTGATAAGAACAGGGTGTGCAGATGTGCTGATCTCTACATGCCGTGTTCGAGTCGTATGGAGGTCAATGCTGCCTTCACACTGCTGATATTTTCTGCACTTTGTGAAGAGAAGAAGGCAATGTCTCCTGTGTCTTAATGCGAGGCAGCTACAGAAAAGTCACACTAGGCCGCTCCTTGGTAACTAACGTATTAGTATTTTCCAGCAAAATCTTGAGAATTGAAGAAGGTATCCTTAATCCAAATGCAAATTAAAAGATTGCTCCACCAAACAAAACCAAATTAAACGATGAAAGGCATCCTTCCAGCCTGAAATTGACTGGCAGAGTTCCAATCGTTGGAAGTGACAGTAAACCGTACGTTTAAAATGCACTCAGATTTGAAGCATTTAGCATACATAAAGTTTATAATGATACTTCTGAAGTAGTTCAGATTTGTCCCTGAGAGGCTTTTGAAAAGCAGGACAAGAATAAAGTCAAGTGGCAAGACAAGCAAGATGAAGGAAAACCAATCAAACAATGGTTAGTGCTTTTACATTTAATAGAGTTTGGCTTTATATGGATGTACATCATTACATTTAAAAGATGACTCCACTAAAACATTTCTCTATCTCAATATTTACAGTGTCATTTTGTTTAAGAGGAAAGGTTTTCTTGCAATCTTAGCTGTGTTAATCATAAAGCAATTTTGTCAGCAAAACAGAACAAGCTGCAGAAAATAAAATAAGCTATGCCACCTAAGGCATTCTCCCTTGCTGGAAACTCTAGTAATTACAACAATAATAGTTTGAGTGCTTGACACAAGGACTTGCAGCACATTGGCACTGACAATGAGCTCTACGGTATATTTTTTAAAGTTTTATAAAGATCTCTTTTTCCCATCAGTGTTTTCATATTGTAAACAGATCAATAAATCATTTGATGCTGACATATTTCCTAAAGCCTTTATTCCATCTGCAATTAAAATAAAAAAAACACAACATAAATATTGGCTACTTGAAGCTTTTCTGGTCAGATAAATTACAGGTTGTATCCTGTAAATTCATGTGCTCCTTCCAAGGGAATGATGATGTATGGTTGTAGAGCCGAGCCAGGGGTGTTTGGTAAAAAAATATGCCAGGGAAAATAACAATGTTATCCTATAATGAGTCTTTCAAAATAAATTGCCTTGGCTAAACAAGATCATTCCCTCTCTGGAACTGGCAAGTTTGTCTGTACTTGAAATGCTTTGGCAGTGTGATAGTGAGTGCTTGTATTTGAAAGCAAGCAACAATTAATGAATACACAATGGTCTGAATCGTTGGTGGGAAGTGATTCCATGATGACAGTGCCTCGACTATTTTTAGCCTGCAGGAGGAGCTAAAGGTTGATGCAAAAAATAATTTAAATGTGTTTGCCTTTTTAGTACTGCACATCATAAGTTAACTTATGCTGTGAAAAAATAAATTGTGATGTTCTGTGTTGGTTAATATTAGAGCCTTTCCTCCTAGAGCCTGATGAAATTCTGAGAAATAACCACGATAAAGCAATAATAATAGCACGGCGAATTATATAGGACAATTCACTTTTTCCATCCACAAATAAGCCTCAACAGGACATTTGCAGCATTTAGTATTATGGTGCCACCATCTGGAATTTAGGCAAGCAAGCCAATTCTACAAGTCTCTGTACAGGCTTTCAAATGTTTGATAGGTTTGTTTACCACTGTTTAATGTGTTTCAGCTGTTTAACTGTTTTGATGGAAAGAAGAATTGATTGGAGTTATTCCGTACTGAAATCAGCAATACAATATGTCCATTGTGATTAAAGAATACATTCTTAAGGCGGGGACACACATTAGGACTGTTGAACAATTATGCTGAATATGATTTGGGCGTGACTGTTCCAGTCTGGGTCACTTGGTGTTGACTGTCGGCTGATAAAATCATACTGTGTGTGATATGTATAGATTCTAATCTTAAGTCTTCAGATCAAGTCGCTGCCAGATGTTCTCATAAAGATTTTTTAAAACATGTTTGATGTTTGCGTCTGACATCAGAGGTGGACGATGTAAATGTGTAATAATGTGAATAATTCCAGTTATATAGGCAGGCATATTCCCAATATATTGCGTTTGCTGAGTAGATTTTTGGAAAAGATTAAATACTTTCATTATAAATACATTACCATAAACATTTTATTCCGAACAGATGATGATATTAGTATCCTCTTTACCACGGTCTATCTATCAAATTCATATTTGTGACTAACAGACTTTTTCAGTCGGCTGAATTTCAGTTTCTCAACTTTTTTTATAGGAGCTTGAACTTGTTTACCTCATTCAAAGTTGTATTTAAAAGGCTAGTCCATCTACAGTTGTCAAATGGGTTAACCAGATATCTAGAGGTGTGATTCCCATTGGTGGCTTGGTCATGTGTTACAAGGAGAACAATTGGCTGTGTTTGTCAGGTGTAGGCGGGTGAGCGATCATGTACTTGTTGCTGCACTAGTGACTGCTGCACGGTCGAGGCAGTCTGGGCAAGTAAGAAGAAGCAGCTGGGGACATGGGGACACCAAGTCCCATAGTGGGAGTACATGCTGGTCTACAGCATAGACTGGTTTTGACAGTCCCCAAAAGTGAAGCCAAAACATCTGGATTGTCCCCTGGTGGCTGGCTGCACCAGGGGTCATAAACCCCGCCTCCTCCATGTTTGCTGATGGGACATGGGCCAAACTGAAAAATCAAAGTACACATCAAATAAAAATTTCCAGAAGATTCTAAAAGCCATTTTAGATAGTTCTTATCACGCTGATGTTTGTTGAAGTGTTCATCTTTCGGATAAGTTTAGTTTAAATTAGATATTTGATGCTATAAAACTGTGCTAAGAGTGTGCTCGGGTTTGGATCGGGCAGGTGTATATCTATATGCGGGAACTCGATGCCGACTACTGTGCAGCTTCTGCCTCCAAATTACGCAAGATGCGCAGCGCCCGTATCCGGGATATTTTTGGCTTATTTTAGTACAGTAGGAGGAAGTGGAGACACATCATCTATCTTCATGCAGTCTATGATCTGCAGTCCTCCACAGGACAGATACAGACATATCAGTTACTCTTTTTTATTGACATTTTGTGACCTTGAAATATATTTAATTTGGTCTTTATCTAAATGAACTTCACTTATGTAGCACTTTTTAACCTTAATGGTTCCCAAAGCACCGTAACAGATTTATCTCATTCACTCTTTCACACACCGATTGACGTAGCTGCCATGCAAGGTGCTGGCCTCCATCAGGAGCAACTTATGGTTCAGTGTCTTGTCTAAGCACACTTCGACATGTGGACAGGAGGAGGCAGGATCGAACCATGGGATTAATGGAGGACCCGCTCTGCCTCCTGATCAGCTGATAGAGAAACATAAGAAAGTCCTTTGTCATTAAACCTTAAACAACACTGACAGAAAGATTAGCTGTAGTGACAATGTTATCTGAGGATATTAACATACTGTGCTTATGTGCACTATATGAAAACCAGTTTAATCCTAACCTGAAGGTGAAAAAAGTGTAAACGTGTAAACAGATGCATTGCGTAGTCCGTGTTTGTGTGTGCATCTGTGGTTGTTATACTCGGTGAGTATCTCTACAGTGGTCAATGAGAGGATTCATTGACAGAATGAGCTGATTAACTGTTAGGAAGGCATGTTGGAAATGGATTAGCTGAGACGAGGTCATTACTTCGCTCTCTGCTGTACACCATTAACCTCACAATAGAAAATCACTTGGAAAATCACTTGAAAACAAAGTTGCTCTCTGTTTGTATCAGCTTTTCTTCTTTTGGTATTAGACTTCTTCATCAATTTCACTGCAATCTCACACATAGCATGAAAAACATTGTCCTACCTGTGAAACTGGCACTCCAGTGGAAATAATTAACAACATACATTTTCCATTCGGTGAGAGATACTACAGCTAAGGCTCCTGTTTGTCATTGGGGAAATAATTACAGATTAATGAAGAATTATTTGTCAATATGATGAACACATGTCTTGATGGAAGCCTATATAGCACTTGAATTTATGGTTACACCAGAGTGAAATGCTTCATTTGTCACAGTGTGGTCCAGGACTGAGGGAGATAACATCCAATATACAATTACCTCAGGCCTTGGGCTTTACTGAAGTGTGGCTGCCTTTCCTTTTAGAATAAGCACCCATGTATTATGGTCTGGTACTGAGCAGTGACAACAGAGTGGGAGAAATCAATGACCTTGCCCTCGTGAAAGAAGTGGGTGAGCGATGGTATTCATCAGATCCCAGAGGTGGATCAAGTATAATTACAGGTGTGGCCCCAAAGCTGGTTGTTTTCTAGGAGTGGTTAGGACGCAGCAGACCTATGAACCTGGGGTCACATGGTCTTTATCATTTTGACTCACATTAAGGCAGAGATGCCGGGAAATGTAATCATTACCACAGAATATCTGTGATTATAATACTGTTTGAATTGTCTGTGCACCAAAGTCACAACTGATAGGAGGCCCTGGGGTAGACCCAGATCACACTGGAGGGATTATATATCTCATCTGGCTTGAAAGTGTTGCTGGGGAGGGGGACACCTGGACAACCCTGCCACCGTGACCTAACCCCAGATAAGCGGAAGAAAATGGATGGATGGATTGTCCATGCCAGTCTATTTTAAAATGTTCTTTTAATAAACATGGACACACATGATGCCTTTGCTAATAAAACTTTTGACAAAAAAAATAATAATAATACATGTTCACTTTCCGTGACATTGACATTACAGCATCTGTCCAATAATTCAGAAGTTTTTATTTGTAGAAACGTAATGAAAAAAATAGCATAGTCTATGTGCTGCTTTCAGATTATTCATTCTCAGATCCCCCAATTCCATAAGGCTTTAACATAAAGTTAAGAAACACCAGTAAGTCAATTGAATCTGAAGGAGATGTCCTCAAGTACCTCTGGGGCCTGTGCTTTAGGAAGTTTACTGTGTCTATCAGCTTTAAGCAAAGCTGAATGTAGCAGACTATAGCCTGCAGACATCAATATTCTGGTCACATGAAGCCATTATGCTAGGGATATTATCAGGCTCGTGTGCACATGTGACTTTCCACGTGTGGTGCAGGGCAGACACTCAGATATTTTAAATATATTCCAGATATTCCATTTGAATTTTTTGTTAATTACTACAGGTTTCTTGTGATAAGCCTTTACCGATTATGTGCTAAAAGAGGCCTGGGCAGAGCCACAGATTGCCTGACTGAGCTGTAGAGTGGCTGTTAAAGGAAAGGTTTCTATGGTGTTAGATTTCAGCCAAAAGTTGCGTGTGTGATAAAGCATGCTCACAAGCAAATTATAGTATTTCATATGTGCAGATAATAACTGCCACTCGCACAGTATAAGTCCTTGCACACAAATTCAACAACTGAGAGTTGTACAGGCAGTTGCGAGCGAGAAACTAAACATAGGGAGATGCAGAGAAGTGCACATGCGTGTGTAGAACTAAGCAGCATTGGAGGGCAGACAGACTTCATTGTCTACCAGGGTGGAATATTGCCAAGCTCAACATGAATGTTGCACAGAAGCATATAACATACTGAAGAACAAAATAATAATCAAAAATGGAGAACTATAAAATACAACAAACAGCAATTTAAAAAAAAAAGACAAGGTAGAGGAGTAGATGAGGTCTTATAGATCAGTTTAAGAGTTTAAATTGCTGACTGCACTTACGTGAATAAGACTCTTGTGTGAGTGCATAGTGTATCAATTTTCAAGTACGATAAGGTAACATTGCTCTCAACTGAACTTGCATTCAAATTACAACTAGTTTTGTTTCATACAGGGCATAACCCAGCACATTTTCACAAACATTTTGTCCAATTACCAGCCAAGGTGGGCGACTACATGCAGATTATGTTCTAGAAAACATGGCTCAAAGACAACTAACAATACGGACCCAGTCTGTCCCATATTGGTCAGAGGCCATAAACATCATGTTCTGCTAAGAAATACCTGTAACACACAGGTTGCTCTGGTTTAAATGCTAATGTGAATGTAAAGTGGAAAGCCGTGGTAGCATTTGGTTGTAAATGTCAACTCCATGTTTGCCTTCTCTGTTTTAGTTCAGCCACACTTAAACAGTCTTGACACTTGCTGGAAACAGAACAAAGAATTGGTATATTGCTCTCCGTAATGTCTGCTAGAGGGCATGCAACCGGCCCTGAAATGAGGTCGAGTGTGTGACAGAAGAAAACTGCCTTGTCTTTAACATCTCATCTCTGCCCCAACACACTGTAGCTTGAGAGGCACAACTTCTAAAGGTAACTGTCAAAACACAAATCCAGCAGATTATAAAATAGGTTCCCATCAAAAAATGTGTTTTAAGTTAATATAACCAAGTTGGGCTGTTAGATGTGGAATAAGCTGATCACCTAGAGTGTACCAAGAACACAGGATCTCCTATACAACTGCCAGGCAGTGTGTTTCCCACCTGAAATTATTATGCATACATTTAATTTGATTGCTGTATCCCTGGAGGGAATTTGTAGAAATCAACATTATGGGCTCTGAGTGTACTGTGTGAAATGTGCTAATTACATTGTAATTTGTAACCTTGTCTTGGAACATTATTTCTTGCCATCACAGGTTGAATGTGTGAATGGAATCAAATATTTGTCTGGATCAGCAGCACATAAGCGTGTGGGCAGACAGAGGACAACATCTGTCTGCTGTATTATGGGGTCTTTGATTTGTGCCCGGTTCCAGATGGGCTGCCACGCTTCATGGTTTCACACAGCAAATGCTACAGTAACAAATGACTCAGGCTGTGATCCAATGACGGGAATTTTCACTAGGACAAACAAAAGGCCAGATGAATGGGGATCTGTGGCTGCAGTGTCACTGCAGTAGTAGATTGTCCCTCCTGTCCTATGATGCCTGCCAAAGGAAAACTTTAAATGTCAAAATGTGAAACACATACATGGAGCAGGCTGATTATTGACAGACCCTCAGTTGTTATAGTTGTTTTTTAAACAATAATTATTATTTAGAGTAAAATGATTTTTATAGCTGAATTTAACATATTGAATTAAATCAGTTGATATTCTGAACTTAAAAGTAAAACATTCCAAACATAATGCCATGCCTGTTGAAGGAGCTATTGAGGGTGATCTTTCTTGTCATGATGACTGTAGCTCATACCCGTCACAAGTCAAGTCATAAGCATGCTTTTACACTTTGGCTCAGACAATTTTTTTCTGAATCCAAGGCCACGTTCACTACGTTTGCAATACATCGGAAGATCGACTGGAGAAAATGTCAAAACTGATAAAGATTCTGAAATATTAAAGTATGTGAGCAAGCAACCTGAAAATCACCATTCTATTATGCATGTTTGCAGAACATGCACACTCACCAATGTGACATATAGTGTGATACAGTATACTCATCAGACAATCGATCTACGGTCCGTCTGTCAACTGTCTAGACCTGCAGCTTTGGCCTGGAGTATCTGGGAAACGCCTTGAGACTAACAAATTCGGAAAATTATTGATTTACACAGAAATCCTAGTGCCTAGTGTGCCAATAACGCACCCCATATGATTTGACATCTAGAAACTTGGTGCAGCAATGGTTCATCTGTGATTACTATTCATTCATGTTAGATTGAACAGTAGTGGAATGTAACTAATTACATTTACTCAAGTACATATTTGAGCCCCTTGTACTTTACCTGAGTTCTGGGTGTGGTTTGGTTTGGGCAACCAAGGCACTTTGGTTAACAATTGTGGTTTTGTTTAAAAAATAAATAATAATACAATAATAGTCCTTTATTATTTACCTGGGGGTTGGGTTCAGTGTCTTGCCCAGAGACACTTTGACATGTGGATGGGAAGAGCTATCATTGAATCGCCAACTAGCAGCTTGAAGGTCAGCAGCTTTACCTCAAACTTTCCCTAATCTTAACCAAGTGCTGTGATTGCCTTAATATGGTCATAAAATGTGTATTTAAGTAGCAAATTAAAGAGCAAATTTTGTACTGCAAAATCAAATATTTGGGATTAAAACAGATGAAATACGTTCAGTTTGCAGGGCAACACTCTGTTGTTCTGATATCCATGTGGATGATCCTCTGAATCCCATTCTAGGAGTTTGTTATTTTATTCATGAGATCTGCTGATACATTATCAGGCTTTGGGTGAAGACCAATCCATTCGGTGTCTTTTCCTCTGCTGTAGGTTGATCAGTGCCATTGCGCATGTGGGCCATTGTGATGTTTCAAAGTGCCTGTCATGGCTTTGCTTCAGTGGAGATCTTCATTTCCTTTTTCTGGTCGTGTCACTTGTTTCTGATGCTTGTCTCCTTTTTGTCTTTTTGCTTCCTGGCTGTGGAATATTCATCACTTTTTCCATTTGTTCCTCTTTTGCTGTGGCTGTGGCTCAGGAAGCAGAGTGGGATCTCCATTAATCCAGGGCTTGGCGGTTCGAACCCCAGGTCCACTTGTCGAGGTGTCCCTTGGCAAAACAATGAACCTTAAGTTGCTCCCAATGGAGGCCAACATCTTACATTGGTGTGAGTGAGACCAATCTGTAAAGTGCTTTGGGAATCTTTAAGATTAAGAAGTGCTATTTGACTTTTGAGAAACATTTCCTATGTTTTGTGGATCAGTTTTTCTTCTCCTTAAGGATTAATCCATACGCAATTAACAAAACAGACAAAAGAACTTAAAATATGGAACATTTCAGATTTTCAATTGATGATTTTTGTAAGTAGTGATCATCATCATTAAGAAATACAATCGACAATTTCAATACTACTTTCTGGACAACATTTCCATCCTTTGTTATTGGCTGCAAAAAAGAAATACTTGCCCCCCCACGTGTTTGTATGCATGCCTGACAACGTCGGGGCTCCTAATGAGACGACGGATGGTGTCCTGGAGTATCTCCTCCAAGATCTCCTCCAAGATCACTGAGCTCCTGGACAGTCTGAGGTGCAACCTGCCGACGTCGGATGTACCGAAACATAATGTCCCAGAGGTTTTCTATTGGATTTATGTCAGGCGAGTGTGGGGGCCAGTCAATGGTATCAATTCCTTCATGCCTGCATACTCTCGCCACATGAGGCCAGGCATTGTCGTGCAACAGGAGGAACCCAGGACCCACTGCACCAGCGTAGGGTCTGACAATGGGTCCAAGGATTTCCTCCCAATACCTAATGGCAGTCAGGGCGTGCTCTTGTCTAGCCTGTAGAGGTCTGTGCGTCCCTCCATGGATATGCCTCCCCAGACCATC
>JAVQJF010096606.1:0-17024 GCA_036023855.1 Gadopsis marmoratus | reverse complement strand
CCCCCCCCCCCCCCCCCCCCCCCCCCCCCCCCCCCCCCCCCCCCCCCCCCCCCCCCCCACGCGCGGCGCAAAGGGCTGCAGGGAGGAGTCTCCAAAACCCGGCCACGCCATTGGCCCGGACCCCGCGGCGCCTCACTCCGCTGCGCAGCGAGCCTTCAAGTGCGGAAGACGGAGAGTCGACGAGGACAAGTCACCGACCTGCAAGTGTCCTGTTTGTTCCCGTGAAGAATGGCGGCTGCGGTGAGACCTTCTCGGATCAGTTTGTTTGGTTGTTTGGTTGTTTTGGTTGCGTCCTTTCGGGCCGACAGCGCGAGTTTATGGACGCTTTGCAAAGTTCCCTGCGGCTGTAAACTGTGAGCGCAGGAGCTGAGGTCGGATGGGTGACTGCGCTGAGGACACAGAGCTGCTGGAACTTTGGCCTCCTGGCAAACATGTTCAGTGGTGTTGCAGCCGGCGGCCCGCAGACACTGTATCTGTTAATAGCTGCATCCCGGCGGTTTAAACATTCCCCCCCAGGCCAGTTTTTAGACAGAAACAATACACATATGTTTAGAGTAATAATTTGTGAATGTGGTTTTTTTGTTTTTTTTTTAAATCCTTACAATTACACATACTCATTCCTTCTGTTTCACTGGGAAAAACCCCCAGCATCTATGAATATGCAACAAAAACTAATTAACTTCAAAAGCTGAACTGCTGGACACAAGATGTCCCAAACTAGGTACTCTGAAGCTTTTGACATTTATTTTTCTTAATATAGAAGCTACAATATTGGTGTTATGTGCTGCTGAGTTGCTTGTTGCACCCTCAGCAGACAGTATATTCCCAAAATGCATTTCATTTTCAGCTTCTCTTTCTGTCCTCTCACACCCGAGACACCTCTCTATGGCAGGGGATCTTTCTAGCCATGCAACTTTAATGCCTTTAACAATGGCTTCTTCCTGCAGTTTAGGGATTCAGGCAGGGCAGGCTTGGAAGATGAGGAGGAGTTTGTGGATATCTTGGAGGAGAGGAGGCGCAGCAGTGACCTCGGCCATGCCCTCAGGACCTTCAGCCCGCACCCCTACAAAGGAGCCCCGTCCTGCACCGCCGCTGACCTCAACACAGCCGTGCTGGAGTCCCAGTATCTGCGCTACGTGGCCAAGGAGGTGGGATGGTGGGATTTGTAAAGATGTAACAAAGGCAACATTTCACACTTGTTGCTTTCATCAACATGGAGTCCGTCTCTTTCCCGCGTTCATCCCCCTCAGATCGCCGTGGAGACGGGGCTGTCGTTGGAGGAGGTGCGAGAGCAGGCGTGTGGCATCCTGGAGGAAATGTCTCAAAACCTGCAGCTGGGGTTTATCAGGCTGATGGCCTACACACTCAGCAAGGTGATCCAGAGACTCTTCACCAGCATCTCTGTCAACATGGAAGGACTCAACATGGTCAGGACCAATTACTAATCAATACTGTACTCGCAACAACAGAACAGCGCAACATTTACTCCACTTTCACAGAGCCAGTGAAGGATAGCGTCCACTGCAATGCATAGCTGCTAATTGTAAGCCTGTTTCATGCAGAAATAAAGTGATCGTAAAGGGTCACTTAAGTTATAAAATAGAATATTTTCCCATTTACCTCTTGTGGTATGAGTCCGTTCAGATAGTTTGTCTGAAAGCACTGAAAATGTTATTTGGGTAAGTGAGACAAAGTGTTTTGGTTTCTTTTTTTATTGTTTGGGTGATAAATCCTGAGACGTAAACTAAGATGCAATAGGAAGCTACTGGGTTATGCCACTATTTCAAGGACTGTTAGTCATTCGGTGAAGTCACTGCGCCTGGAGCTTGTAACCTCCGGACGAAGCCAGGCTAGCTTTGATTTTTAATTTTTTTTTCCCCTGTTGCCAGCTAAGCGACGCTTACTGTCGGCAAGAAAACGAATCACTGCCAAATCTGCCAGTGTCTTTCCAGCAATCAAACACTGAGAGGCTAACCTTAACAATAAAATATTTCCGCTCATTTAAATGTTTTTAAATGAATGAAATGGTGACTTGCTTTTCAGTTCAACAATAAAAAAATTTCTAACGTGTTGATTTAGACGACTATACTTGGAGACTGATGCAGTATTTGGTCTCTCTGTTTTCTCATGAAACTTCTTTCGCTTTCCTGCCACCTTGCAGCTCCATCAGGCCGTTCAGGAGAGTCCTGTGATCCTGATGCCCAATCACAGGAGTTACGTGGACTTCTTGATCATCTCCTACATCCTGTTCACCTATGACATCCCAGTACCTGTTATTGCTGCAGGAATTCGCAAGTATCTATTTGAATTAAGAAGCACCGAATGCAATAGATAATATGGGGCTACATTCTCGTTGATGTAAACATTTTCATGACTTGCTTTCTTTGCTCACTTCTCCCTCTGTTTGTTTCTCTTTCACTCCACCGTAAAGCTCTGGCAGGGATGAAGATGGTTGGAGAGATTCTGCGCCGCTCTGGAGCTTTCTTCATCCGACGTGCCATTGGCTCTGACAAACTGTACTGGGCAGTGTTGTCGGAATACGTCAAAACCATTGTCAGGGTAACCCATAATAATCTGCTACGTCAGCCATACCAAACTGTCTGCTTCCCTTCTGGAACTCTTTCTCATTTTCTCTCTGTATTTGTGGCTGTATTTGACCTTCTGTAGAGAGTGCTTCAGTTGAATGTGTTTTCTATAGAGGGGGTTTGCTCCTGTGGAGTTTTATGTGGAAGGCCTGCGGAGTCGCACGCTGAAGTCTCTGACGCCCAAGTTAGGTAAGTGTGTGTGTGTGTGTCCCGGGTTAGGAAAGCGTCTCTTTGTCAGACAGCATTTGATCATTTTGGGGCATCGTGGTCTCACCGATGAGAATGTTATTTTCCTCCACCCTTCTTCCACGTAGCAGTCTGTCTCCAACCTCTCGATTGCTGACCTGTTTTGTTTCAAATGTTCCATTATTTTATAGGAGTAGACATTTTCTGCCACTGTATATTTAGTCTATTGTATTTTTCCTGCCAGTTGGTTCCCGCAGTGTACCTGGCCATTTGAAAACTTGACAAAATCCTGCATGTGTCTGCAGGTATGATGCACATGGTGCTGGAGCCCTACTTTAAAGGCGAGGTGTACGATATCACATTGGTTCCCATCAGTATCAGCTATGACCGAGTGCTGGAGGAATCGCTGCTCGCCCACGAGTTACTGGGTGTCCCCAAGCCCAAAGAAAGCACCATGGTACGTCCTGGTCACATCACTCGCATCACCAACAATTCATAGTCAAATTACAGTATACCATGAAGCCTCAGCACCTTCCAGCATTTACTGAGGTGTAAACTGTTTATAGTGACGGTTAACTGGGATCAGATGAACTTACTCCTCCTGCCTTTCTCTAAATCCTTACCAACATGTCCTTTTTGTTTGTTAAAGATGTAAAAAATACAACAAAATCTGCATTTTATCCATTGTGTTTGCAAACAATATCATTTTTTCTCTAACGTCACTAACTCATTGGTGCAGGTCAGAAGGGTCCATGCATGAATAAAGCGGATTATTTCTTGCTCTTCCTCTGCAGGGTCTGCTGAAGGCTAGCAAAGTGCTCCAGGAAGATTACGGCAGCATGCATGTGAACTTTGGCCGCCCCCTGTCAGTCCGACAGCTGTGTGAGGGCAAGATAAACCGCTGCCAGTACAACCTCACACCTAGGTGGAACAAATTATGTACCATACTCATCCAATAGCTGCCAACCAAACCTTTTAGATTTTGCTCAATCACTTCTCTGTTCAGTTATATTTTATGTTAAAGTATTTCCCTACATTACTGCCAGGCGCCCTTTCGTCATAGTTGAATTTATAAAATCAATCAATTTGTGTCTAAATAATATACAAATGAGCCTTAAAATGCCCTAGCAAGTCTAATAATCATTCAATGGAAACTCCTCATCTGTGCTCCTATCTGACCACAACATCTTCCTACTCCCTCCTCTTCTCTCCCTTTTTATATCTATTCACAGAGATCTTCCTCAGAAGCCCAGTGCAGAGGCTCAGGCCTGTGTGAGTTGGCTGGCTCATCTGATGGTACGAATCCAAGAGGAGGGCGCTCTGATCAGCCCCTGGTCTCTGATGGCCTGCCTGCTGCTCCAGGCTCCCACCACAGTCTTAACAGAGGAGGGCCTGCCGTGGCACCAGCTCACAGAGAAAACCCTCTGGCTCAGGAAGCTGACGCTGCACTTTGGGGCTCGCCTGAACTGGCCTGGTGGGTGAGATGATGGATGCATTTTATATATTTGCTGTAAACATTGTATCTCGTTGTTATTAGATTTAGTATAAATACAGCAGCATCAAGCTTGAGCACATGATTGGGATGAGTGCTCTCCTTTCAATGGGCCATTGATGAGGTAGCTTACATCCCTTTAATGACCACTAGGTGGCATTTGCACGTTGCATTAGAAGTGAACTAGACTGTCAGTGGTGGGATAAGTATTCAGGTACTTTACCTAAGTAAAAGTACTAATACCACACTGTAAAGAATACTCTGGTAAAGTTCCTGTACTGAAAATGTTATGATCAGGATGATCAGGAAAATGTGCTAAATGTTTAAAGTACTTAATGTCCCCTGTGACTATCTATCTATCTATCTATCTATCTATCTATCTATCTATCTATCTATCTATCTATCTATCTATCTATCTATCTATCTAGACTATTAATACTGAGCAGGATTTTACTGTCGTAGTTGGTTCAGTTGTGAACTATTCAGAATAGAATGACCACTACAGATTATTTTCATTATGGATTAATCTTCTGATCAATCCATAATGAAACAAGCAATTTCTGGTTGCTTGTTTTGTAAAACAAAATTATTTTAAAAATGTATTCAAATGATTCAATAACTAGTAACTAAAGCTGTGAAATAAATGCAGCTAAGTCAAAGTATAGAGTGGCATGAAAAGGGAATACTCCAGTAAAGTACAAGTACCTCAAATTTGTATTTAAGTACAGTACTTGAGAATATGTACTTGGTTACATTATCACCACTGGTTACTGAGTGGGTTCCCTCCCGTTGAGGCCGTCCTTGTGTCACCTCGGAACACCAAAGGTGTCTTCGGCCCGGTCTGAGGTAGCTCAGACAGATGAATGTGAGTTGGCACAAGCATTCAGATTCACTTAGGATAAGTTACTTAAAGTGCATTAGTCCGCTGAACATCTCCTGAGAGGACACCACTGAACTTCGCACTCGCAGGTCTCGTGTACGTGCAGATACACACATGCAGGCACATAAACGCACACACACGTTCAAATATATTACAAAATATTCCCAGGCTGTGTAATGTGATAATGTGGAGGCCGTTTTCTGCAGGACAAGTCCCTGACCTGGATGTGATGTCATCCACCGTGGCCCTCCGTCGCTCTGTAGTTCACCGTAAAGGGGGGCGCGTTTACCTTCATCAGGAGGAAGTGCCTGCGAGGAAACATCCAATAAGCCCAGAGGAGGGCGTGACCCGGACAGCAGCGGCGGTGCTGATGCTGGCTTCCTATAGGAATCAGTGTCTGCACATTTTCGTGCGTCCTGCCATGCTCGCGACGGCCATACACGTCACGACGGCCACGCAGAGAGGTGAGGGTCAGGCACCGTATATATTTCTGTGGGATTTTCTAAGCCCTTAAAGGAGGACTGTGTCGTCCTCTTGCTTCATTGTGATGCACCGTTCTGTCCACAGACGAGCTCTTCGCCTTCTTCTGCTTCCTGCGGGACGTCTTCTCCAATGAATTCATCTTCCTGCCTGAACAGTCGCTTCAGGTAACGGCCTCATCACTCGGGGCCCAGCCTCCGTCAGGCATCTCGAGAGGAAAAGATCTCAAGGAGGATTATAATCCTCTTAAACCGTGAAAGGGATCTTGGTAATAAAATGTTAAGTGCAAACACGATCACAGCATGTTCAGGCTTGATGCTTGAAGTCAGAGCAGACTCCCAGGTTGGGTGGACAGGAAGTGGTTTACACATGGTCTTAACCTGAAATCCAGCAAAACAGAAATTCTGGATTGTTATTGATTTTGTGTTTTATTTGCCTGTTGATATCCGTCTCTCCGTTGATCAGGACTTTGAGGAGGCGTGCTTCCTCCTGAAGAAATGCAGCGCAGTCAACACCAGTCAACAGGAAGTAACGGTGTCGGACGCAGGGCTGGAGGTGCTATCCTTCCTGCGGGCACTTCTACAACCCTTCATAGACTCTTATCAGGTCCTTTTTGACTTTTGCCTCCTCTGATCGTGATAACGCACCATGCACTTAGATGAGCTTCAGGTCATGAGGTGGGGAGTGGGTGCAGGCTCTGTCGGCACTACAAGATTTCTCTTTCATCATTTCTCTTGACTTCATTTGAATACAGCCACACTTGTTGGGTAATTCAATCAAATCCACTCTCAGTCTCAGTGAAATTTGGAGATGCTGAGGTCATGAGCTCGGTATTTATACTGGCAGTTTGGGGGTTTTAGCGCTTTAGAATATTTTTCACTTATCACTTACCGAGTCCATCTAAATTTGAGTTCTTAAAAATTAACAAATAAATAAAAATAAATGGGTGTGGAGTCGGCATTGAAACAGTTCATGTTGTAAAATAAATCGGGAGCACAACCCAATAATAATAAAGCCCTGGTTTTGTTTTTTAGATGTTAGACATGTGTTTCCCAGTGCACTTAAATCTGATATTTGTAATTCTTATGTTTCGTTAAATGAATGTGTCGTAAATATCCCTGTCTGTAGAGTGGAATTTTGAATGCGATTAGCGATTCTCCCTCTGCTACTGAAAAATGCTGCTTGGGTTGTCAGGTCAAATCTGCTCTGGCTGCCAGCAGCATAACATAGGTGCTTGAAGGGATTAGTTTCACATTCTCAAGAACATTTTAAATCCCGTCATTTGAATAAGCACACTTTGCATCTGTCAAGTCTCGTGGTCTGTGTACATACAGAGCAGGTTTCCACACAACTTCGCCGGCCTTTGCTGCAGTGCTCATCACTGCAGAGGGCGACGCTTTTAAAATTTTCAGTATTCAGTATTATGTGTTTTCTCTTTTGACAAAGTGTGCCTTAATGCCCAGGTGATGTTCGGGTACCTCTGCGAAGAGGGAGTTCACGTGTTCTCGGAGAAACAGTTCCTACCCGCTGTGCGACGCTTGGCCACGAAGCTCATCCTGTCAGGTAAAACAGGAAGTGGCATCACAAGATGACCTCTAGAATCACCTGCAGCTGTTAAACTCGTACCAGCAAGCCATCGCCGATGTCTGTGTGTTTCAGGTGAGCTTCACACCTACGAGGCCCTCTCATCTGACACGCAGAAAAACGTTCTGTCGGCTCTGTGGAGACTGGAGACTGTGACAAAGTTGCGGGCGTGAGTAACGTGATTAGCCCCTGCCGGCTGTTTTGCTTTCTGCCGTCTGCATTTCTGACGCCAACGTTACACTTGTTCTGTTTCTCTGTCTGTTCCCTCATCACAGGTCTGAGCATAATGAATACAGAGTGAACAAAGATGCTGTCAGACGAATTGGAGACATGCTCTGTAAGGGATAAAGCAGCGTTGTGTGTTATGTTTTTTTTACCGATGAGACTTTTAATCTAATTTACCATCTGGCCTTTAAAGTATTCTTACATTGATGTAAATGTCCTCACCGTGTGTTTTTGGGATTGAGCTGTTTCCCGTGCTTGTTTAAAGGAGCAGCCTGAGTGATTTCCCCTTTTCCTCCCTCACTGTAGCCGGGAAGATCCCACCCCAGATGCTCCAGACTGCACCTGACGCAAGACTTTAGCCTCCATTGGAACAGATTCCTCTTCAGCATCAGCTCACAGTCCTGCTCACCCCTACTTGACCCCTTCCTGCTTTCCCGCTTCCCTCCCCTCCTCCTCATCTTCGTCCCTCTGCGCCGTTATGCAGTAGATCTGCTGCACCTTAACTCTGGGCTCAGACTAAATACGTTCCGTCCTGGATGCCAGTGGCCAGACTTAACCTGGCAGCTCTTGAACGTTGGCTACCCCCCCCCTCCTTTCTGTGTCCTTGCTTTCATCCCTTACAGATCTGACAGGGCTAAGATAAAGCTACAAAGACCTGACATGGTCACCCAAAGGTGATAGTATTGCTGATTTTGTTTGGTGGCTATAATAAGAATTAGCTGATGAAGATGGACGTGTGTCTGAGTGATGCCCGTAGATTAAGATGGTGAGCTATAACTGTATTTTAATCTGTAACATTGTGTTAGTATCTTTTTGTCCTAATAGATGTGTAGTTGAGTGACTGAGTAGAGCACTTTAAAATGAACTTGATCGCTGGTATATTAAGTGCAATCGGACAAACGCTGAATCATGACACTTTGATTGTATGTACATTAATACACCAGTAAAAATCCATAACGGTGTCAAAACACCATAACCCCTCAAAGATGTGACGTTTCATTTGGTTGAGACATTTATTTGAACTTCTTTACATCTCAATAAATGTAATACAAATGTAACAAAATGCACCATAGATTCTTGATTGTGTTTTTTTTTTTTTTGTTTGTTTGTTTTTTGGTACTATTCCCCCAACAAGTGAGTGAAAACCAGAGGTCAAAGTTCAACCTCCAGTCATGTCTGCAAGCCAATCGACACATGTCTCGTGTTACACGGACAGAGATTATCTATACACAGGCGGTACGTCAACTTTGATGCGCAAAGCGCTGACGGGGTCTTGACAAAACACCGATATGTATTCCAGCACTTTAGAATTGAGCTTTTTCTCGCCCTCTTTGGCCCGGTGCCGCTCTTTGTCCCACCTGTCCTTCTCGCCGTTCATTTGGGAGAAGAGGTTGACCTGGATGGTGCGCAGCGTGGCCGCCAGCACGTAGAAGCCGCCCTGCAGCATGTGGCTGAACGCGGCGCCCACGCTGAGCGCCGCGCCCAGCAGGTTGGGCACCGTCTCGCACACCACGCACATGCCCTCCAGCAGGTGCAGCGTGCCCTTCCTGCCCAGGGGCTGGTCCTGCTGGCGGTAGCCGCGGGGGGCCGGGGCCTGCTGGGCGTAGCTGAGCAGGTACCGCGCGCAGTCGGCGAAGTGCGCGGCGGCGCGGCGCAGCGGCAGCAGCGCCAGGTACAGGTGGCACGCGGCTTTGGTCAGCGCGTGGAAGAGCAGCCGCAGCTCGAGCACGGCATTGCCTGGGGATAAGAGGGGGGGTCAGCGGGGTCAGCTGGAGTCTTAATCTAACGTCAGCATCCATTAAACAAGCGCCTGCCACCGGATTAACGTCTTCACCGGCCATGTGTCGCGGCGGCGGGCGTCACCTGAGCGGCACAGCGCCCCTACTGGACCCAGCCTCGATACTACAAATCTTCTAGGCTTAAAAGTCTGATTTCTCTCGAGTGTTTCACATTTGTCCGGATTGTGCCTCGAACCAATTACGCATAAGGACTATTGGAGCAGTTAGTCTTAAAAATGCCAAATAATTAACAAAACAAAAAAAAACATTTTCAAATGTTAAGTCTCATCACAATAACTTTGAAAGGTTGAAATTCTTAAAAATGGAAATAATGTCATGACTTCCTGATCATTTTAGATCAGGAAGTCATGACATTATTTTGGTTTTGATCCACTGAGGATCAGTTCTTAGCAAAACTGCAAGTAAACATAACTAATGTCTTTACAGAGCAAATGCAGCCCTCGGCCTATTTTACACCATAAATAGTCTCATTTCTTGTGCTGTGAATTTCTGACCGGTACACAGACCGGTGCCTTCCTGAAAAGCTTCAAAGTCTCCACCAGCCCGGTTCCCTTACCGTCTATAAAGCAGAAGATCCAGAGCAGGGCAATACTCGCTGCCAACGAAGTCCACCAATCCATGTAGGCTCCCCCCTGTCCGGGACTCGGCAACGGAAAGAGAGGAAATGATGAACATCCAGAGATATGATCTGGCCAAGCCCTGCCCTGCCTTTACGCAGCTAATACCTGAACATTAAGTAGTCGCATTCCCCGCAGGTGTCGGAGCGCTGCAGCCTCTGCGGAACACATGGAAAGTGCACCTGAGGTGTCCGCAGGCGCATTAAGACCAGCAGACTCCAACTTTCTGACCCGCCGCCCCTTACAGGTGTCTCACAGCCAGTGGAAGCTCCTCAGAAATAAATGCACAATTCTTTGCCTCAGTGGAGAAGCAAATAGTTGCACTCAAGGAATTATTGGATTATTTAAAACATTTCAAGTGCATTAAGACGTGCAGTATTTGCCTCCTGCGTAGTTTTATATCGGGGCTAATGCAATTTTAGAATCTTTCTCTTTGAATACAGTTGATTGGATGTCAGCATTGCTCTTTTCCCTCTACCGAACTGATGGTTTCTATGCTTGAGAGAGGATACCTTAGTTCCCAGTCTGTACAAATTTAGCACATAACTTACTACCTGGGGTGGATAAACTCAGTCTGTCCAGACTCAGGTGAGTGCAGGACAAGGTGGGAGCAGTAACCTTGCCCTAAAATAGATACTGCAGTTGAACATTTCAGAACAGGTCTCTCTGCACTGTGTAAGAAATGATCATAATTGTAAAAATGTAATAGTTTCTGTATTTGACCAAATGTGTTCTCGGGTGTCGCACCTGTGCAGATACAGCGTAGTTTAAATGTCAGTTCTGGTGTCCCATAATAACCTCCATACAGACATGAACACGCTGCGTAGAGCTGAAGTCCTGGTCTCGCGCTGAACGCCGCGTGCGTCCCGAGGACGTCTTTGCTCGCGCGTGCGCCGCTGTCATGGCAACGGACAGCCCTCCAGACGCTAGGACACCTGGGAGGAGGCCCCGCCCCCTTCCCCTCCTTCCGGGTTACTGCCTGTTTTTAAAACCGAAGCTCGTCAGAGAGGGACGCTGCAAGTCCGCCGCCGCCGCCGCCACACTTTTACAACGTGTGTTCTATGTAACCAACCTCTGACCCAGAACCAAGCCCGGTTTGGTTCATTTGGGCTATTTTTTTTTTAAAATTTCTGTTTTCCTCATGAACGTCTCGTCAACAAAGGTAAGAAACCGCAACACTGCTATGGCGACACGGGCTGGCCAATTCTAAAATTGAATAGAATTTAGATTAGATTCTATGTAATCTCATGCAATACTCTTAATAATATATATCGCATAATAAAATACTATTACATATTACACTGAGTAATGTAGTTAGCCTGTAGCACTACTCACTCTAGATTCAGGTTTACTGGGGCCAGTAGCTAACTAGCCTATAAGCAACTTACTGATGGCTCCAAACTGTTTCTTTTCTCATGATTTAGGGATGAGGCCCAAGAAGAAAAGCACAGCCAGTGGCGTGATCACCTTCCACACACCTTTACCTTTCAGCCTGTTGAAATCGGAGGTAAACGAAACACACCTCTGCAACTGGAAACATAACCAGCTGAATAATGTTGGCATAATATACCACAGGCTTTATATTACATTAAGAACAGCCCTTTTTTAAGCACACACATGCACCACATTTATACCTTTACAGTATTCCAACCCGCTTGACATTCAAAAAGATAAATTCCCAGCTGGATGCTGCCTAACTAGCATTAACTTTTGGCAACTGAAGCTCAATATGGGTTTAAATAACTGCTCAGCCGCACTTTGGTAGTTAATAAAGAGGGTTACCTTCACTTTAATGCCTTCCCTGTCAAAGGGTAGGTCCTACAGTACGTGCACCCAGACCGGGCAGGGAGTACAATGCTCTTCTGAATGTGTGGATGCCCCCTTCTCTCCTCCGTCTGTACTGAGTCATGTCCGAATGTGTAGTGAATAGTGTCCTAGGAAAGATGAATGGAAAGGTTTCAGGTTATTGACAGACAGGTAGCCACCGTGATCCTCTCTTAATTCAGGACGACAGAAACAAAAACGCCAGGTGGAGGTCGGGTAACAAGCCAGCTGAGCAAAGCATCAGGATCTACTGTATGCGCTGCACGTTAAGGTACTGGTATTATTTCAGACAAACGCAACAATAAAACACAGCAAAGAAGTAAGCGGCCCTATTTGTACCTATTGGTAATGTTGCCAAGTCATGTGGGGAAGAAAGAAAATCCTGACATACACGTGTTGGTGTCACAGTGCGATGCAGTTCAGGTTTCCGCCTGTTGTGCTGGCCTATGTTGCCTCCTGTTTGCCTCCACGATTGTGTCTGGTCTGTCTGTGAACTCCAGCCGGGATTTCCAAGAGTTCACAGTCCACGTCGAGCTCTGCAATTTATGTGTTACAGAAGATAATAGTGAGTGACCAAAGAACTGACCCAAAGAATGGACCCTGCTGGTGTTTCAGGAGTGCGTGTCAGACGTGACTGCAGAGAGCAGAAAGAGCTCGCCTCAGCCAAGTGCGAAGACGAGGAGCGCCGGTAAATGTGCAAGAGCAGGGAAGAGGGATGAGGCCTCACCCTCTGTTCCGCAACCGGGCGCCAGACGGGACAGGCTCTCTAACACCTCCCTCAGACGACTGCAGGTATTGTACCTGCACCCAAACTCACACCTGCACAAAAGCACGAGGTGGATTCCCTTACTGCATGTATCGCTATTTAGGCAAAGATGGAGGCTGAAAATCAACAGGCAAAAGAAATAATGCAACCATTACTGGATACAGAAAATGATTTTTTGAAGGTACGAAGCTGACAACACAAACTTTGTTTTTTTTTGTGTGCGCTTTACATTCTCAAAAATGAGACCTTTGTGCCTGTGACTCCAATGTTGGTTGAACTGTGTCTTGACGGAGGAGTTGGAGAGGTTTCTGAGCCAACGGGATGTAACAGATCTGAGGAGGAGGGAACTGCTGCACAAGCGCTGGACAGAACGCGTGTGGCTTCCCCTCCAGAGGCGAGTGGAGGAACATGTGTCCAGCTGTAGCCCTGTGGAGACCAAGAGGCGCCAGAGCTTATACACTCAGTACCTCCACCACTGCAACACCAAGGTGAGACCAAGCTCACCATGCAGTGCTGCTTAGGAACGAAGTCAATGAACCACCAAGTCACTACTAGAAACTGCTTTTGTCCTGTTTGCTGTGATGCTTTTAAATTCTGTCTCTTCTCGTCACACAAGCACCTGTATTTTTGTGCTTTGCGTGTTACCACAAAAACAGACAAAACTCACATGTGGGATGTGCAATTATCCAACTCACTCTAACCGCTGTAATGTCTTCAGGGTTTTGTGTTTCTAGACACCTACGATCCAAGGGAATACAACCCCTTTCTTCTCAATGTCAAAAAGCCACACTACTGCAAGGTGATTTTTTTTTTTTTTTACAAATATTAAATTAATTATTTCTCTTAATAAATAAATAAATAAATATATAAAAACCCAGCTTTGCATGTATTCCAGCTGACAGTATTTTCACTGCTCTATCCCTAGCTCAGTACAGCTGACTTCCAGGAAAAGAGAACAGCCCGTTTCTGTGAAGCAGGTATGTGGGTATTTTCCTTTATTAATGTAAGAAAATGTAAGACCTACATAAATAGATACGTATTGCTCTATGACTGATTTATGACTCTTCTCCACTTAGGATTTTAGCTACATGCTAAACAGTAGTTCGGCATTTATAATTATCTCATTACTGTCACTTGTAACTTCAGCTTCCACCCATATCAGTGTAAATACTGATTAGATGTCAAGTTTGACCAATTTATGACCAATTTCCCTACTTTAGGATGTAAATACAAAGTACCTCAGGGTGACGTCTCATGCCAACATACTCCTGCAGGCCTCATCTAATTATCCAGTCTCTACTTCAGCTGAGACTGAAGGAAGGAACTCCAGCAGGTACAAAACAAAATATATATATATATATATATGTTTTATGAGAATTAAAGTTTTATTTTTAGACCATATTTGCTATAACACTGCAGGGATCCATAACTGCAACACAGCATCACTTACGGATCACAGCAAAGTTATTCAGTTAAAGAAGTATAATGGGAGAAGTAACGTCATGCAAATGTGTCTCACCCAGGCTCGACGCCATACCATACCACACCAGATGTAAGGTGCCATCAGACCAGCTGCTGGCTCTCCACATGTGGAGGTCGGCAACTGCCAGCAAGTTTGCATCCGTCCTGGCCTACGTCCAAATAAAATCCATATTTACCATAAATCTTCACCTCTATTCCCTTCTAACTACCCCCCACTTTCCCCAGGTGCTAAACTTGAAAGCGTTATGGTCTAGGACTACAGGAAACCAGGAATGTGTGAAAAATGAATATACTGTATGTACATTTTATTCATGCCATTTTCAGGATTAAATGGAATACTTAACATGAAACTCCATAGTTACACTATAGGGTTAATCATTGACATTACATTGTACAATAGTGTGCAACATTTGACATCAATGGCATTAAGAAGGATACACGTGCAGCTGCACAACAGGGAATGTGAAGTATGTCTTCATACAAACAAATGAAGACATGTTGGACAGGTTTTATTCCTCTAGAGTAAAACAGTATTGTGTACGAATTTGAACACGTGAGTTTTACAAAACGCAACCACTTAGCAAATCTTACTGGTTACATTTAAGACATGTTTGTATAATTGTATTTCCAAGTGGTGAACATAAAAATATTGACAATTACATTCACATTTTGTTTGTTGGTAACAAGGACACCCTTTCCCCACAACACATTACTATTGCTGAGGATATTTCATTGGCTTGTCATTCTACGTTTTTGGCAAGGTCTCCTTCCTGTTCTGTTTGAGGTCTGGTGGCTCAGGGAAAGACAAGGCAGTGACGGTAAAATCGAGAGTTTTTCACGGCAACACTTGCACTGCTACAAATAGGCACTTTTAGGTGTGTGAGAGAGACTGTTTATGCTTATGCAAAATGTCGTCTTCATTATTATAATCTGGTTGGCTCATAAAGCTGTAGATCTAGTTTGACCCAAACTTCTCCAGTAGGAACCTCGTGAAGCAGCAGGCGACGGTTTGCAGCCCCTTTGCTCTCCATCTCCTTCTTTATAGTTGCCACGGGAACTTCGGTGCGACCCAGGAAATCTAAAGAGGCAGAAAAACATTTGCTAAAATGAATAACGCACACACTTTTTGTTCATATTCATGATTTGTTCTTTTGTTGGTACCCACTGATTTCTGGGATTCACCAATGGCTTTTTACTTTTTGTCTTCTGTGGTGGAAATCTAAAATTTAAACACATAGCGCTTGGTATTATGAAAGACGTTTATTTACATTTCTGCAGAAACAGACCACCATCTACACACCACAACATGGCATGCAGAGAATGGCCACCTACACTAGTCTGTTACTTGTCTTTATAGTAGAAAGGTATTGCCCACATCTCACATGCTAAATACAGGCCTTGGAAACTGAGTCATAAAGTAATAAATTACTTAAGTCATGAAGTCAAAGTCATAAAACAATAAAATTCATTAAGTCTTAAGTCAGTATGCAGTTCTGCAGACACTTTTGTGTCTGGCATGCTTAAGGTTAATCTTACAGAATATAAACAGAAAAGGCATGCATAATAAAAGTAACAGAGTAAAACATTACAAAAAGTTAATTTTCCATCACACTTCTCTTAGCCAAGAGAACACTTTACGAGTGGTCGTAAGCACTCTTACCAAGATAAGAAAAAACATCTAATTTTCACAGTCTACAAATTGTTTGTCCAAAGCAAGGAAACAAATGTATTAAATGTGAGCAACATCCTGTAACACTGGTACTGACACTCTGGAAAATCACATTTACTTTGTTTAAGTTTATTTAACAGAACGTTGATTTCACTACTGCTTAAGTTCTTCTTCAAGCAGCCTTTTTTTTTGGGTGGCATCTCTCCAATTGTTGGGCATGTGCCAGAGTATTTGCGGATGGGCAGGTCCTTATATAGAGCTTAGGGGGCGTTACCTATGCTAATAAATACTCTGCCACACGCCTCCCAATTTATGATCAAGTGGGATTCATCATTCAAGCACACATGGGTAATGCAGATTTGGATGTTTAAGCACATTTGGTGCACCTGGAGTTGACCTCTCTCTTTTTTTTTTCTGTTAACAGAAAATTCAGAGAAAATATAAGAGAAAATTAAGAGAATGAGGCCCATAAAGCTTGTATGTGATGATCTAATAATCTGCTGATACACTACAACCAATAGTGGAAAGGGGAATGTCTATTGCTTTAAAAAAAACAAGTGAAAAGCAGACATCAGAACCTAAACAGTTCTGTACAGGTGTGACAAACTGGACAAAAAGCCTAATGTAATCTGTTTGTGTGAGCATGTCTGTGCTGTGTGTGTCATCCACTCACTATCTGGTGAGAACTGGTCTTTCTCAAACACAGTGATACACAGGACGTCCTGGTAGAGGTCTTTGATGAAGAACTGGCAGTTGAAGTTCCACTTTGGGTTCAGAGTGTCGCTGATGGGTCGGGAGGTGTAGCACTGAGCCCCCATCGTCAGCTCACAGTACGGATTACTCTTACCTGGAGAGAAATTATATATTAGTATTTTTGGAAGAAATGTAATAACTGGGACTGGATTGATATGGTTGGACACGGGGAGAGTGACAAGGATCTGTATTCCTCCACAAGGCCTTACCGTTGGGTTTACAGGCTTTGAGCTCCTGGGCTTCAGTGACAGTAACCAGCAGTCGGCCGATACCGCTGGACTTTAGGGAACGTGCTAAAACAAACACACAGCCATTAGATGTGGGCCTACAACGCTCCACTACAGATTCTGCCAGCTGATCCTCTGAATAATATGTGGACAGTATGCACATACAGGTTCTCACACAATCCAGACCGTGTTCGGTGCACGCTTGGTTTGTACTCATGTTTCTGTCTTTGCCCTGCATACACACCTTTACAAATGTGTTCTCTCTACCAACTGTTGTTCCCTCTTTCACTGTAGTGTGCATCACAACAGAACACCCCCCTTCTCTATATATATTTTTTCTCTCTACCCAACCGGTCGAGGCAGATGACCGCCCACCAAGAGCCTGGTTCTGCCTGAGGTTTCTGCCTGTTAAAAGGCAGTTTTTCCTTGCCACTGCCTCCTACTAGAGATCAGTT
>JAVQJF010096602.1:0-19340 GCA_036023855.1 Gadopsis marmoratus | reverse complement strand
CTGTGGCTGAGAGGGTAGTGCGGTCGTTCATTAACCCCAGTGTTGGTGGTTCGATCCCAGTCCCTGCTGTCCACATGTCGAAGTGTCCCTGGGCAAGACACTGAACCCCAAGTTGCCCCTGGTGGGCAACTGTGTCCCCATCGGTGTGTGAATGGGTGAATTAGACTACTGTTCTACCTTAGATTACTGTTGCAGCGCTTTGGGAACTGGTTCGGTTGAAAAGCGCTATATAAGAAAGAGCCCATTTACCATTTACCATTTAAGGAGATGCATAATGGGCCATTTTTAAGTGTGGATGCACACAAGCATAACCACAGCCTGTGATTGCCTTTGTTTTTTGGGCCAGGACTCTGCGGGTCCCAAAAGTGCGCCAGTAGGAGAGACTCCCTCCACCCCGCGGAAAGGCTCTAATTGCCTGGCGTCTCCAGCCAGGAGCGTGGAGCGCTCTCAGAGCACAGAGGAGCAGAAGACGGCGAAAATCAAACCCCCGGCCCTCAACAACATCACGTCTGAAGCCACCAGCACCATGTCACCTCCACCTGCCAAGAAACTGGCCCTGTCGGCCAAGAAGGTGAACTTCATTCCCATCCACAGCAGCAGCACCATCTCCTGTCTTATTGAAAGCTCATGATACCTTGGTTTCCTGTTGCCTCAGTCCACACTACTATCCCAAATTTGACCATTGATTTCAATAAGTAGTTTTATGAAGGCAAGTAAACTCTCCTTTTTCTAGTTTATTTTCTGCTGTATGCAACATGTTATTTCTCCAGTCTGCCTGTCTAATCAATCACATGGTAGCACTTGGTTTGACTTCTTTTCCTTTAGTTTGTCTTTTCTTTTCTAACCATTTCTAATTCTTCTCTGCCATACCCCTTTCCTCTTTGTTTTCCTCCTTCCATCTTTTCCTGCCATCCCTTTTTTTTTTTTTTTTAAATCTTCCTCTTCCTTATTTTTGTCACATTCATGGCTATTTTTTTTAGACCACCAAGTTTTTATTTATGTCGATAACTGCAGGCTCGCAGCCGGAGTCCGAGCAGCATTGATGCTCTGCCCCCTTTGTCATGCCAGCTGTCCAGTGACCCTACGCATCAAAATCAACTTGACCCCCTCACCTTTGCCTCACGTACTCTGACTCGCAGGTATGAACTTGGAACCAGATGCAGATTTGTCCATGTCAGAGTAAAATGGCTGAGTAAACCAAGATGTTCTTGTTCTCTTTCCAGAGCTGGTCCATTCCATTCACCTAAAGTCCAGTCATCACAGCCTTTCGCCCACTCGAGTGGATCCTTCAAACAGCAGAGCCCTCAGAAACAGTCCCTTCTCTCTACACTGCAAAACGCCAGCCTTTCTCTTAAAACCAACGGGCTTCACAGTGCCAGCCCAAAGAGCCCCAAGTCTTCCAACAACCTCAGCTCCTTGGTCCAAGAACCAGACCTCAACAGCCCTCCAGCTCAAAAGGTCAACCAAAAGAAGAAGAAGAAGAAAAAGAAGCGGCGGCATTCTGAGGTGGAGGGCGACGCAGAACCCGTCCCATCCCCGGCCACAGCAACACAGGCCAACTCGTCTGAATCAGCCAGTGAGAAAAAGCGAAAGAAGAAGAAGAAGAAAAAGCGGAAGAGGGAGAACGAGGACGGAGAGAAGGAGAGGGAGTGTGTCCCGTCTCACCTGGACACAACAAACCAGGAAGAGGATTGGTGCCACGGTGGCATGTGGAGTCTTACATCCCATCCAGATACAGAACAGTCTGAGCAAAAGTCTCGGGTAGCTGCCACAACCCCAACGCAGTGCGAGTCCCTCCAGAAAGAACAGGGAAGGGACTCTGTGAAGTTGAAGAAGAAGAAAAAGAAGATGCTAACGGCGGAGGCTCTGCAGGACACAACTTCAGCATGCTCTGCGTCGGAAAGGTGGGTTTGTGGTTCAAATTTGATTAATTAGGTGTGTGTTTTTTTTATTTCCCAATATTTTCCATTTCTGTTCAAAAAGTTCTGCCTGCCATACATTTTGAGCTCATAATTTGGAGAAAGAGGCACATAACTTGTTTCTATAACAACCAGTTGGCTCCCACAACTCCCACAATGCAGCCAGTATGCCTGTACATTTCCTATTTTTATTTATTGCTGTAGTGTTTTTTTTTTTGTTAGTCGGCTTGCTATAAAGTACTTGACATTATGCATCTTTTTCTAGAAATATTAAATTTTCTCAACCTTGGAAAGAGCTATGGTCAATTGCCTTAACTTACACACACACACACAAATATTTACCCTGTTTGCAATAAGCACAGCATTAACCGAGCTGAACCTTACTTTCCCTCAACAGCACTTCTGAGATGAAGGCTGCGGAAGCCGTTCAGAGTGATACGGGAGATTTGATAATGTTGAAAAGGAAATTAAAGAGGAAGAAGAAGAGGCTAAAAGAAGAGGTGAGACTGTGGGAGGAGAGCAGGCGATGCTCAGATGGGCCTGAAGCCGTTGAGCCCCCCTCCAGGGAGAACGCAACAGAGAACGGAAACATAAGTAAACAAGGCACAGGTATGTGAGTGTGGACATTTAAAAAAAAAAAAACAACATACACATGCATTCACACTGAAGCGAGAAATGTGCGAACTTGTTTCCATGCCAACGCAGAACGTACAATACCGCTCTGTATTGATTGGAGCCATTTGCCAAATCACTGCAGCCTCTCATTTAAGTGACCAGTCATTTCACAATCCTACTAGGAGAGCGTGACTCGTTACATTTTGAGATTGCCAGATTTAATCAGTTTTATCTGTTTGGGGTTTTTGCTTGTTGGTGTTTTTCAAATCCAGCCACAGTGGTATTGTGGGACAGCCAAGTGAAGGATGGCTACAAACGCAGCCAGGCACCAGCGGCTGATGCAAGTGCGGCGGGAGACGCCCCGACTCGTGCTGCTTCTGTAGCCTGGGATGGGAAAAAGACGAGTGCGGTGGTAGAAGAGCTGCTCAGGAACGCCACAAATAAGGCCTACGGAGCCAACGGTGAGACACTGAGTGCTTTGTGAATCTGAATGGCAATGCTTTGATTTGAACATTTGTAGCAAAAGTTATTTTTAGAATAACTTATAGGTTTTTGTTTCTGATCTAGTCCTCAGTTGGGATGGAGAGGTTTCTGCTATTAGTAGAGATGCTATTGAAGATGTCCGCCATGCCAATTATGACACTGTGATCGACGAGTGGGATGAAGACTTTGACAGGGGAAAGGTGAGGAAGCGCAATGAGGAATGATCAGAATAAATCAGTTTGTCTATACTCAAGGCCCATTGTCACGGTCCCTCTTTGTCAACTTCTTCCTCTGTTTTTGTATGAATGAACAGGTGAAGAAAATGAAAAACTATAAAAGAGAGAAGTGCAGAAGTGGCAGCAGCATCTTCCAGAAGATCCAGGACAGGCGGAACAAGTGGGCTGTAACTCCCGGAGGGAAGAGAGTTTTTGGAGTCCGTCGCTGAAGAGTTTAGATTGCTGTTGAGGTCGTGCTGGAAATCAACATAAACAATACTGTATACCAAACTTCTGCACCTTCTTCTCACTCTTTTTTTTCTTTGAAATCTCTCCATCTTTTGTTAAGTTTACACCCAAATTCCTGAATTAGATATGAGCCAAAAGCAGCACAGACTACACTGATAGCCCTCTCAATTTTAAAGGAACAGGCTTCGGTAATATTGGCCAGTGGGATTTTGACTCACTCACATCCCCTTTTAATCTAAACACCACAGCGAGTGTCTCAATCTTTTCTATGCATGCAGTATTTAACAGAAACCCTTATACCTCCATGTCAAACTCTGTTGGCATCCTTTGAGCCTTGATTATTGCCCCAACAATCTGGAGCTACTATTAAATTAAACCCAATTTGCCATATTTGAGAAGGGTAAGCTAATAATGAGAAAGTACAGCTCTGGAAAAAATTAAGACGCCACTCCAAAGTTTTCCAAGGTTCATTTTACTGAAACACATACCTATAAATAGTAAAACCAGAGAACTGATAATTTTACAGTGGTCTCTTAATTTTCTCCCCAGAGCTGTATATCTGCAATCCTTTAGCTGTCCTGTATTGAAACTACACAATCTGAGCATATGTTTGCAGACATAAGGGCTCAGTAGTTTAGAGAGTTTTACCCCTCTCCTAAAATGATAATTTACCAATTACAAAGATCCAAAATTGTTTATTCATCGAAACGTGTATATCATTTTAGATTTCAGTATCATTTTTGTATTTTATACCTTTATCTGCCATCATTTTATTTTGTGCCACGTGGCTTGTTTTTTGAGGACCACGTTTTGCCTGCATATTGTCGGTAAAATGAAGGTTTAAAATAGCCACTTTTTTTTTTTTTTTTTTAAACATGCATGTCTAAACTGGTTGAATAATTTACTACAATGAATTCAGTTTGTAGTTCTGCTGTCTTGGTTATGTCCCATTTCTTTTGAATGGCATGACAAATTCAAATTGAGTTTCTCAGTTTATTTTAATCTTGATACATTTTACACCACAAAATGAATGCTCTGCTGATTTTGTATGAACAGTTGACAAACAGATTGGACTTTATAAGTTTCATACCTGTTTACCTGGACGTTATTGTTTCCTGACAGCTCATATCGCAATATGCATTTGTGGACAGTAGAGGTTGGGGGTTGTTGGAGGAACAGGAGCCGTTGTTTTCTATGGTGCAGCCATTTAACTATGTAGCTCACCTAATCAGTCCAGTGTACAAGCTCTCTGGAGATTTGACCTTTCCATTCTCTGTAACAAACTGTTCTTTACCAATGTTCTGGAATAAAAGGGTTAAATTTTTATACTTCAGGCACTGTGTTAGAATGGGACTGCCACATACTAATAATTTCTTTCCCCCTTGTATCTTATATCTCTATGCAATTTTCTGACGGTCATGCTGGTCATTTAGAAACTGGGCTAAGACTCAGGAACCCAGACATCCTGTATCCCACCCTCGTCTCTGATCAGACTCTCCCCGTTTCATAATCAGAGTAGTCCCTCACCCTGGACCACCATTTTGCATCCTGTACATCCTGTAGAAACTGTTTTATACAAAGTATTTCAGGTGTGGAAACAATGGGATCATATCTGGGCACAAATGCGTAGAGAAACTTAACATTTTAACAAAATGCTTTGCCAATGTAGAAGACTGTACAGTCATGTGCTACCTGTTTCCCTCCAACGCTGTAAAGATTTGCCCATGCATTTCTTCTCATTCTAGAGATGTTGCCTTGAATTGGCTATAAAAAAAAGATAGGCGCATTTAATGTTATGAATATATCATTTAAAGGCGAAAAGACACAGATCTTTAATGTGCTACTAATAGTCAGATCAGTTGGTGGATGTTAACTGCAAATGTGTTAGTTCATTTGTGTATAAGAGAGTTGTCAGTTTTCATGCAAGACCTTCCCTATGTCACTGTAGTGTGTACAGTACAAGAGCGGCTGCGGCAATGTAATTCCCATAGGATGCGTTTGTCGGCTGTGACATCGACGTAGGGTGTGACTCAAACCTGATACCGAGGAGCATTTACCAGTGTGAATGGACGTCCACATGTTTGCATTGATGGTTCTATATTTCACACCACCTTTTCTGACCAGGGAAGAGACCTTTCATAATGAAAGTGTCACTTCCCACACAATAGTTAACTATTATGGTGCAATAAAGTTGTGACTTTTGTGAGCTGAATGTGTATTTTTCTGTCTGCTGCAGCTTTGAATGAGTGTTTGTTTTTCTTCTTGTAATTAGATATCATACACGGTTTGTACAAGGTATTGAACGTTTGGGGAAAATGCTTAATTTTACTTATGTTTTCAAGGCAAGGAATATGAATTTGGATATACTCCTTTAAATTGCTTGATTTTCAACATAATCTTGTATTTCATTACACAATCACTCACGTAAACCACAAGTATTTTAATATTTTAAATGAAACCATCCCAGTGTCATATTTGTTGTCTCCTGGCATTTATAGTAACAGTTTAGATGTGATGATAAAGGCTTCGAGAGTCTTAGGAAACGTCTGGTTTAGGTACCTTGAGAGTGCTTGAAAAGGACTTATGAAAAAGCTGTATGATCCCTATATCATGGCTGTTAGCGCTGTAAAAAGGAGGTCAGAATGCAGCATCAACATCTAATGGGAGTGATCAGCTAAATCATATGTTTATATTGTTAAGCCTGTGTTAAATATTCCTGCACTGCTGCGGTCTATGGGTTCAAATGTTGGGCTACTTACACTTGTGGCCACGCCCCATTAAGTGATGTCACAATGGGTATTTTCCCTTTGAAAGCTGAGGCCAAACACCTAATGTGACAACACTGACAAGCTAAATATGCTGGATACTGAAAATGTAAAGCACCTATAATCCATATTATTACAATAACTATCAAATGGCAGAACCTACAGAGAATTATCACCTGAATCTGCTGCTCCCCTCGGCTTTACAGAGCCGTGTAGTCAGTTTTAGCTCGTTGTTTAGCTGCAACTTTATTTTTTTGATTCATTCTCACCTCAATCTTTCAATCTTTAACAAACCTGCTGTACACTACCTGCTCATCACCAAACAGCAACTAGCAACTAGCTGGAGCATATTTAATAATAACTTTATTTATATAGCACATTTTAAAAACAGTTTACGAAGTGCATTTAGCAGCTAAAGAGCCAGAGGTTTCCCTCAGGGGTTGGTGGAGGCCAAATACAGAACTACTTGTAGAGTGAATATTGCATATAACTTCGCCAATGGCTTGAAAAATGACAAAATGAATGATAATGTTGCTCCATAACCGCTGAACCTTTTGGCGCTTGCTAACAAGTTTTCCACGTCAACATGTTCACTAACTTGTCTCTGCCGCCCCCAAGTGGCAAGACGAATTATCCCAGGCGTAAACAGCAACGTAGCAGCCATTTTTGATTTAATGTCAAATTTAGTTCTTCTGATATATAACACAAAATATTTGTAATAATTGCAACACCTATGAGCCACGTCTATACTCTGCACATGAAATGACACGACTCGAACCCGCCGCTCAGCAAAGTTGTTAAAGGTAAGTTGGAGCGTGACGTCACCTCTGGGGTGGGCGGGGCCAGCATGCGCACCGGTGTTTCTGGACGCGTATCAGCAGCCAGACGCCGCCGGCACACATTTTAAACGGCGACCAGGGACAAGCAAACCTGGCAACAAGCTGAGAAGTGCCACCTCGGAGTGAGCCAGCGTAATATTACAGCGGCTGCCGTCGAGCTGCAACGGCGGGAGGTGAGCGAAGGCAGCGCGAGAACCGGAAGGAGGCATCCGGATTGCTGCGGGCGCTTGGCGAGAGACGTCCCCGGGCAGCGAGTGACGCCTCCAGCAGCATCAGGACCACCAGGATGGAGGGGGAGAATTACGGTTTGTCGTCATCCCACTCTTAACGTAGACTGCTTGGCGTTTAGTGGACGCTTTGAGCCGTCCACTAAACGCCAAACGTTTAGCGTTGGTGTTTCCGTGCACTGCTGTGCCGAGACGCCACCAAACATAGGTGTTCTTACCGCTGCCAGCTGGGACTCTTATAATGTCAGCATGACAGACGGTTCGTAAAGTCATAAAGGGACTGACTTAACATGTTCGTGTAATTGGTACGCAAACACAGGAAGGGGAAATACCCAGTTGGGTTTTTATAAGCCATCTTAAAAACAGGTGGCCTCTGTGGTGTTCACAGCCAGAACTATAAAAAAAAAAAATAGATCTGTGTGATGAATTATTAAGCATCACACTGCAGATACAGTACGGCAGCATGATGGACACTGTTGAAATTCACATGGAGAATTTACACGGTAGAATTGATGCAGTGGAAAAAATTGAAAAGTTCCTGTTCTTATGGGAAATGAGATACAAACTGAATTATTCGTACCATGCTGGGATCTAGTCTGAGGCTCTTTAGGTGACACATTTTCCCAAAATGCCTTCTTATGACACCGTCCTCATGAATGTCCTGGCATCATGTGTAGGGTGACCCCTTCTGATGATGACAGGCCACGATGAGCTAGCTGATGACTCCGCTTAGGCTACGATAGAGGCTTCATCTCAATTATTTAGCAGTTCGTCTTTTCCGCGAGCTTCGATGCATCTCAAAATAGAACCACCAGCAATGGCCCCATTGCAAGATTTCAACTGATGCTCTGCTAAAGGAAAATTAAAAAAGAGAGGGCTGGTATCCCACGTCGCTTTGTGTGAGTCACGTATAACAGATTAAAACGAAGTTATGATCTAATCAATGTACCATTGAGATTATTTATCACTCATACAAATTGCCAAAAGCTGTCCATTGAGGAATCTTTACTAATGTTTTGCATGTTGATTGAGTTTTTGACATATTAGACTCGAGGTACACAGGACCCCAGACCAGCGGTGACTTCTTCTGTGATGGCCCATACAGCACGTTTGTTCTGGGCTCCCGAGAAGCGTTATCATACGTATTTGAAGGCTGCTTCCCTTTTCTCAGTGCTTTCCTATTTGCAATTCAGCCGACAAATCAGTCGACGATTATGTAATTATGTGCTAAAGTGTGAGGCATAGGAGAAGGGGCGCGCTGAAGCTCCCAGCACGTTCATGCAACACTCTCATTGTCCCTGACACCTCATTGGTCATATCAGCGGCTTGTGGATGATAATGAGTAAGTACAAGTCGCGTCATCTCTTCTGTCCCTGAGCATCGCGACTGCCCAGCATAATTGAAGTCCGAGAAGGAGAGAGGATAGAAGTAATCCGTCCGCTGCCAAGGCTGACTCTCGCAGACTGAATTTTATTTTGGCACAGCTGTGTTTTTTTCCCTCCCTCTATTTTATTATTAATGCAGACCAGACTTATGCAACAAAAACTGGTATATTCGTGTCTGAGGATAATGTGTATATGTTTTTTAATACATGTCACCTTCTCAATATGTACGACAGAATCACCATACTGTTGTTTTGTGCTCTGTTCTTGTGATGTTACTAGGTGCTGGTGCGCTAAACCAGCTACCTTGGGATGCATTGGGTGCTGCTCTGTTGCAAGACTCACTTCAAAGGCTTTGAGGTGCAGGTTGTCAACATGTCTTTTGTTTTATCTTTTTTGTTTTATGGCGCTTTTTTGCCATCTACCTGCACCTGTCAGTGCAGCTCCGTTTCCCTTTGCATAATGAAATGTGTGCACACAAAGGAAACAGTGTGCCGGCTTATAGGCGTGGTGCACTATAGCGGCGGGTTGCTGTGGTTATGGGTGTCATCTTTCCTTTTAGATTTCACCCCATCTCCTTATCTGAGTGACAGAGATATAGTTGCTTCGACTGACCTTTTAATATGTAGTTTTTTTTTTACTGAATACTGTCACTCTCTACCCATGCCATAATAAGGCAGTTGTACTCCAGCACTAAGCTCCTCTCCTCTCATATTCAAAGCATGCTCAAAGGAAAACTGCCAAAGCAGCAGCACCCAAATCTCAGTGGACCTCTGCAGACATATCTTATTCCTTTTATAAAATGAAAAGATAAAAAGGAGAGGAAGTCAATGCAAATCTGCACTTGTGCTGCAGTAGAAATAAACTTATCATGTATTAAGCTGATTGGTGAAACTGGTTTTAAAAGGAAAAAAAAACATTATCCCTTTGTTTTCCATCATTAAACCTGCACTAGTTACAAAGAGATGTAGATAAAGAGGAGCTCACGTAGGCAGGATATTAAAGCTTTGAGACAGCTGAAATGAAAAGTGGGCTGCAACTTACAATGAGGAAGATGTTATTCACTGAATAACATCTATATTTAGCCTGCTAAACTATAACTCTGGTGAGTGTGCAGTTGAGTTGTACCAGCAGAGGTGCTTGTTCTGATCGCAGCCAGCTAGTTGTAGCTAGTAACATCAGGCTGCTATGTAGGAGTTCCACCAACACAGATCGGCGAGCTCTCTGCAGGCTTTATATCCAACTGGGGAAGCTCTTTCATCACACAAAAGAGTGTTTGCAGACAAACATATGACTGGTTATCATTCCAGTCTCCTAGCAGACTGACTGCTGAGGCAGCTGAAGGTTTTCTGCTTATAATATTTGACTGCAATTCATAGATAAGATAAAGCTGAATCTGCCATGTGGTAAACTGCACTTGGGGGTGTGACTGAAGCTTGTCTGGCCTGCTTGAAGGTGTTGTTCCTCACTATCTCCACCAGGTGGCATGTATGCATACCTGCTCAATTAAACTGTAAATTTGGGTCCACTTTAACAGTAAGGCCAGGATTGCGTAGGCAGGTCTGTGGCCGCACCAAATATTTTTGTAATGGGAACGTACTGATTTGACATTTTTCAGTTAATACCCTTGCTTTTGGACAGTTTTGGACAAAGCTCCAGAGCCACACAAGCACACACAAATAATTATCCAAAAGTCCAATACCAGACCTGTTGTGTAATTGATCATTGTGTATTGGTAGTTTGGGCACCTATGGGGCCCTATCCTTACATGTGCCCTGTGGAGTTTTCATATAAGCAATCAAAAGTTATGTTTTCATTCAGTGTTACTCCAGAAAATGTGTATCGTTGAGCTCTAGCAAAGGTGTTGAATGCATTTCCAGCCTCATGAAACATTTGCAAACTCGTTATTTTTTAAAAGTATTTTAAATCTGCAAATCCTGCATTGTTTACAACCTTGTTTACTTGCTAGCAGTCTTCTTCTTCTTCCCTGTGTGTGCCGGTGTATTGCTCCATATCTTGGCATTACCACCACTGTTATTCAGTGGAATAGTGTCAAACCACTGTCCTGGTGTGCATGCACAAAGTACCTGCTCCACAGCGCTACTAGTGGTAAAAAAGAAAAACAACTCCAGAGGGAACTGCCCAGGCTGGTCCAAGCTGTCAGTGACTGCACTCTGTCTCTGTGTGTTGCACTTCACTAAGACCTCTGTTATTGCTGATGCTACTTTGCCTTCATGGCTTTCATTAGGGCACTTCCAGTTTGCTATGTGGACTCAAGGAACGACCACTTGACAGTTCAGTGTAACACATAGACATTATTCCATTTACAGCTAATAACTAGTGTCTTTTTTCCACCTTGTTAGCAGAGAGGGACAGGTAGTAGTGCACTCCACACACCTTCTGTCTGTCTGTCTGTCCCACCCTCCCACCTGTTGACGTCTTTATACGCTCTGCAGGTGCTCAGCGAGTTGCTGACAACACACTCTTACTCAGAGCGGTAAGGTGGAGCTGAGTGGAGTGGGAGGAATATGCGATCTAAAAAGAGAAGAGAAGCATTTGTGCTGACTTCACCGTGTGCCGTGCTGCTGTTCCTCTCCGTGACAGGGCTGCTCCTCTGGGTGATGTGCAGCTGCAGCATTTTCAAAGTGGCCAGGACTGACTTTGCAGTTCGTGCAGGGGTCACTCTGAGACACTTGGCCCTCTGGCAATGAACTGGGCAGTGACTGTTAGATCAGAGGCTATGTCGCAAGCGCGCGTGTGTTTTCCACCTGCCCCTGACGGCAGTGTGATTGATGGAGCGGGCAGAGTTGAAAATTGAGTTAATGACTGACGCTGAATGGGAGAGGCTGACACTTTGCGTGACGGACAGGCATGCTAATTCAGAGAAGCATCGGTTCAAGAGTGGAGGTAAACATTTCCGCTTTGCTCCACAAGAGGAAGTGAAAATCCAAAGTAAAATCAATTTTCGTTGATTATGCTCGCACCTGTGGCAGAACCGGACCAGTTTATTTTGTTGCGTGTGTGTGTGCGTTATCTGCCTGTGTCGAAGTGAATAATGTCAGTGGGTGTGGATATAATCTAAACAAAAACAAGGCAAATGGCTCACAGTGTTTTGCCCAGGAGCAAATCATTTCTTCTACCCCGTTGCCAAGCAACAATGAAGTCTTGATTTTATGTACAAGGCTTTTGATGCCAAAAACGATGAGTGACTAGAAGCAAAAAGCAACAGTGGGTAGAGATGGAAGTCAAACACCACACAAAACAGAGCGACGTGCTGCTGATAGGTCGCCATGATGCTAACGTATAAACATAATGTAATTAACAGTAAAACGTAATTCTCCTAAATTGTTTCCTTAATTTATTTCCCCTGGGATTAAGTTCTGTTTCTACATTTTCACGAGGCAAACTTAGAGATCTGACAGAGATCTGTCCTGAAGAAGGATTTAATATACAACCTGACTTTTCCATTTGTGTTTGCAAGTGGGAGAGAGAGAGAGAGAGGGAGAGAGGGAGAGAGGAGGAGGATAGAGAGAGGCTGAGACACCAGCGCAAAAGGGGAAGTGAGCGAAAGCAGAAGTGATTTCAGCCTCCTGGCAAGTTGCACATTCTAATCGAGGGGGAAGAGAAAGTAGGTGAGTGTGAGAGATTGGCCGGGCTGCGGCGGATTCATCCCCTTATGTGAAGCTGAGTGACACAGTGTGACACCTTACCGGTGGGAGCCTCTCCGTGGACTGACCGGCACCGAGAGCTCAGAGTGACTCTCAGCGGCCACAGCGGGGAGCCTGGCCCTCTGCAGCAGCCCTTTCCCCTCCGTCTCCATCTGAATCGTCAGCAAGGAGCAACCCTGGACATTTACGCAGCCGCTAACGGAGACACACCCTCACACACACACATTGAACGCTGGAGCTATGGGGACAGTGAGTGAACTGTGTGTGTCCAGCCTTCAGACATTCTTGTGTCCAGCTGTGAAGCCGACGCAACAAGCTCCAGGTCTGTGGGCCTCATAATGGGTACCGTGTAGCAGTTTCATAGCTTCTTTTGTTGGCTGGTTGTTGGCATTGTGTTGTTGCATTCCTGTGATGATGTAGCTTTGAACTCCCTGTCTAAAAGAGATAATTTTAAGCCATCATCACCATTAGCTTTGAATGACTTGTGAGTTTTGGAGGCGCGTAAGAAGACCTGTTGAGTGTGTGTGTGTGTGTGTGTGTGTGTGTGTGTGTGTGTGTGAGACCACCTGGCCCAAACACACCAGAGATGATAACAGTTGGACAGAAATAGAGGGAGCTTCTTGTGGCTTCTTGTGACATAAACCTCTGCACACACACACACACACACACACACACACATCTTTGTGAAAAAGGCCAATGTTTCTGCTTCCACACTGCTTGGCTGTGCATGAGAATGTCGCTTCTTGTCCCTGTTACTAGCCACCGCCTGTGTCCTTCGCTAACGGGGACGGCAGTGTTGTGTTCACTGGAGAGATCGCCTCCTAAACCTGGATAAACAACTCTCGGTGCTTCCCAGTTTAGTGACAGATAAAGGAGCAGGCAGACGTGGAGCTGGCTAAGACGTTGGCCTCTTTAGGAGTTTTACTCACCATCTGTCACCACGTTCACAAATGTGTTCTTTCACACTATAGTAGTAACAAGATCTGAATTGTGATGGAGCTGCATGTGTGTGTGCGCAGTCTGTTATTAGTGTTGCAACTGCATTACGTTACACTGCAGGTTGGGAGTGTTTACAGTATAACACTGTTGACATGGCTAAAGGTGGCTTCACCAGCTTGTGGTGAATCAGCTGACTGAGTGCGTAGCAAGGGGAAGCGGTGCTGTCTCAGGGATTTCAAAACGCCTGAATCGGCACCACGAAACCTGCGTGAAAAGAGGGAACTTTAATAGTTTGGGATATTCAAAGGGGGAGCAATGTGGAATGTTCTGGTTTCAAGAATATGGCGACAGCAGAGTTTCAGTTTGTCAAGCAAGCTCTAAAATGACTTGACATATTGGGTAGAATCAAAGAAAAGGTTCTCGTTAGATGTGACACTGTCATTTGAATATTCAGCCTCCTCCAGTCCAATTTGTGGGCTTAAAGCAACATATTCCCAAAAGGCTTATATTTCAGCTGGCACCCGCCTGCAAGCGTCAGGGTTTGTTTTTTGGGGGGTTTTTTTGCTTAAACTAAAAGAAAAAAGAATCGGAAACGTTCTTGTTGTGATGGCAGCCATTACACTTCAGACGTCTGTATGTGTTAGCAGGGATTGGACCCAAGTGCAGGCAGACTGGAGCAGTGTCAATGTCTTGCTTAACACAATATTGGCTTACATGTGGATGAGCAATGGGGAGCAGCTGCGGATAATCAGGCAGGAACTGAACAGACCAGACAGGTAAGGATTTCAAAATAAAGCAGGAAAGAACAGACAATAACGACGAGATGGAACAGAGTTGGTGTTTTTAATCGTGACTCATGCCAGTGATTCACGTGTGACTCATGTAATGGTTGTCCAGCGAGTTCTCACTGTATCCGAGCACTATTAAATCACTCCACAAACATAGCCCAAATGCTGTTTGACATGATGCTGCTCAAGTGCATAATATGAGTGAGAAGTTTACAAAAGGGGGGGGGGGAAGTCACTTGGCTCCTTCAGTGGCTGAACTCATGTAGTGACGTCTTCAGCTCGGGGCAGCTGGGGACAAAGTCAGCCAGTGTTTGGGGAATATTTGCCAAATCAGCTTGCTGTGAAGGAGAACTGTATTCTACTGCTGAAACACAGTGTGACATGTTTTGGATGCTGAATGAGCTGCTTGCAGGAGGAGCACGTGGGAATCCAAACGGAAGCAGATGAAAGCCACGCAGTAAGCCAAATAAAATCTTTCAGGTGGCATGGGAGGATTTCTTTTTCTCTGCGTTCTCTGTTTTTTATCTAGACAAAATGGCATGAAGTGAACAGGTGTGGCAGCGTGGTTGCCGGTGAACTGGAAAATGTTCAGCTACTTCGGACATTCATAACACACTTTAAGTTAGTCATTTTGTTGCACTTGTGTAAATGTGTAGACATCCAACTCATCAAGCTTTCACGCCTACAGACGGAATCCATCCATGAACGGCATGGGCTTCATTTTGTCATTCGTATTTTTTGACATATGCATAATTCATTACAGATGAAGAATTGCTTTGTTAGCCTGTAGTCTACCAACGCAGTGATAGTTGGGGTGACCAAATGCAGAAATGTATGCTGTGAAGGAAGTTGTGAGTCTTGCCCGAGAAAGAGTGACTTTTAGACAGGCATGCTCGCAGCTGTCCTATTTCATCAGGAGCTCTCTGCATTTCACAGCCCTCTTCCTGAAACTGACTTTGTGAGGTCACAGCTTCTGAGAGCAGCATTTCTGTATGTATATTTGTCTAAGTGTAGGTGAGTTCTGCTGTAGGCTGCTGCATAGGAAAAGATTTTATAGCATAGAGAACTGCGTTGCTGTTCAGGGTACATGGAGAGCATGTTATATAGTGAAATAGAGCTTCGTGTTTGTAACTGCAAAGTGATCGACTGCCCACAGAGTATTTTTACTCTCACACAACCAAGTAAGAAAAGTGACACCAGCGCTAGACATATTCCTGTATTCATCATATGACTCATGCCAGTAATTTATCGCTCAGGTGCTCACTCCCTCTCACCCGCAAAATTATAGGACGGATCGATCTAAAGGTCTCATTACCTCTGACTGCACCTGTAAAAGGAAAGTTTCAAAATCTGCTTGTGCAATGAGTCATGCTTGGAGCAGCAAACCTGCAGCTGCAGCTTATGCCAACGAATGTCTGCCATGCATGTAGCAATCTTTTCTCATTTTTCACGCTTGGTGTTTACTTGTTTAAAGCAGGTGTGCAGAAGCTAACCTCCTATTTCTCAATAGGCCTCTTTTCTAGGAACACATTTTGTTTGTGAGGCTGAGAAGAAAACAGCCATGACCCAACACCCTGCAGCTAACTTACCACTAAATGTTAAGAAATGTAAGGCATGTTGGGCTGGTAATTATGGGATAGCACCTGTTCCTTAGGGAGCATTTATGTTTTAGTGATGTGTGTGTGTGTGCCCCAGATACCGTTCATGGAAGTCCTTTTGTTTGTGCAGGTAGAACTGCAATTATTGCAAATGAACAGCAGGGGTCACTCTTGGCATCTCTTCTCATAGGATGTACACGTTTCCATCTAATTCAGGCTATTTAAACACATAGATTTCCTGTTGTAACTTCAGGACCAGGACAGATAACAACACAGCCTTTTGGTTTCAGGAATGACCCTGTTGTGTTACAGTTATAGTCGTGATTGTGGAGGGTTGACTGCTTTACACCAGGCTGACACACCTGGAACCAGTCACATGCCTCTCCAGGAAACATGTGACTGGAAGTTTGAGAAAACAACTCTTGGGCTTAGAGTATTTTTAATGGAAAACCTGCGTTATAAAATGGGGGGGTGTGGAGTTTGAAAGACATGACCGTTTACCAAACATGGGGGATCTAACAGAGAGACACTATCGAGATGCATTTTGGGATGTGTGGGAGCGAGTGTTTTTGGAGCTTGGCTCTTACTAAGGACTTAAAGTCAGGATATCTCGATACTGCTGCTGCATCAATTCTGACTGTTATTTTCTTACAAGTCACCCAACTTTATTGCTGGAACATCCCATAAAGTGCTGGATCTAATAGGTCTATGTTTCATCATTTAAAATCAGAGCTCACAAGGTGTGGTTAGATGGTCAGAGGAAGAGGCCTGTTCTTTCAAACACGAGAACCAGGATCTCTCTTTGGATTGCTTCTGTAACTTTCAACAACACTGTAATCCTTTAACATAGTACACTAAGACCGAACAACAGCTATTTCATAATATGGCCGAGGCTTGTGAGAGGTTAAAATTTTCTCGGGTGTTGGTGAGCTACTTTTCAGCTCATGCAGATTTAGCTGCTATTTAATAGTTTATGGTGTTGTTGTATTATATTACCTTAAATTAAACTGTCCTTCTACCTAACATTTTCAAACTGAAGCACCCTGAAAATTGAAAAACATGAAGTAAAATCTCATGAATCCAAACAGAGATACGTGAATAAAGCGGGAGAAAACTTTTTTCTTTTTTGAAGGAATTTCTGCAACTCATTGGGGATGATGATCTGCTGCATTTTTGAACGTGCAACAACAAAAACCCTCGTTGCGTTTCATAATCTAGTACGCTCGCATAAACACTGCATTAACTTCGCATTTATTCGAGGATCGGTTCTGCGTGTCTCTGTGTTGATCGGGAAGTTGCAGACAACAATGTGTTGATATCAACTGATGATCTTTTCATTTAAAGGCCAAACGGCTCTCTGGCTTCGCTTGTCCTGGGTTCTTTAGCACAGATTTGCAGCAGTGCTCAGTGGGATTGGTGATCTAGTCGCAATGAATTGGAACTTTGTGTGGACGGGGTTCACTTCACACAGACTACATTGTCAGTTGGTGAGATTGGGCAGCACAACTGAGGCATTCATCGGGCACAGCTTGAAGACGAGACCCTCAAGTGAAGTAGTCTGCGGGCTGATTTATTCGCTTTTAATAAGGGGATCAAAAGCTGGCTAGCTCTGCTGTCTGCCTTTGCAGTTTTCCCTAAAATGTGTAGCCAAGAAAATGTCTCTCCCTGCTAGAACAAAGAGACCTGCACCTTTTTGATCACAGGCAGCATAAAATATGAATATACTGCGTGTTGATGCAGGGCAGGATGAAACATGAGAGTGATAAATCTGGTATCTGGAAAGTTGCATCCTGACATTAAACGTGTTGCTCGGCGTTCACCGTGGTTTGGTAGAGCCAGAGCTTCACCATTAATGACGCATCCGAGTGTACGTGGTTGGAGTCATCTGACACTTGTAGTTGTGTCATAATGGCAGCTTTTTAGCTGAACCGCTGGCACAAAACCTAAGATAAAAGGAGCTGCAGTATTTCCATGGTGGCTTTCAGGAGGATTTATATGTAATTTTAAAGTGCGAATAAATTAAAAATAGTTCCAAAACACCATAAAGTGTGGCATGGCCAGTAAAAAATAGTAGTTTAAATTAGTTTCAGCTGTCACACTTATAGCTATGCGCTGATTTCTTTTTTTTTCGTTTGAATAGTGAACCGGTGTTATCGTCTCTGCCACGGACAGGTGTTGTTGCTATTTTCTAGAGAACGTGTTTCCGAGGTAAACGTCTGGCTGCAAACACGCGTCTGCTCTCGGCGGATGTGGTGAAGCGAGGCGCAGCAAGAACAAGCAGCAGTGAACTGTATCTGTGTGTGTCAATCACTCCCTGTCCCTGCCCCCACCCATGTCAGAGAGAGAGACAGAGAGACAGAGAGAGAGCGAGCAGCGCCCAAGGAAACTGGGTGGAACCGCAGGCAGCAGAAACGCGTCATCTGCCCCATTTGCTACACCTTCAGCCACAGCAACGTCAAGATAGGAGGCCGTTACCGGATGCGGAGCCAGCGCTTCCTTAAAAATAAGAGTTTGAAATTATTATATAGAGGCTAATATTAAATGAAGTAATTATGCTTGAAATAAACCAGTATGCTTAATTTTTATTAGCTTTATTTGTCCAGTTTGCTAAGAAGGCAAATGTTGCTGGAGTGTCTTGCCTTATAATCTTAAGCCGAAATTCAATGCAAAGAAAGAGGGATTCAGGACCAAGTATTTTGTTTTAATCCTTATTTTAATGGATATTATTTAAAATGCCCTCCTGTGTGGAGAATGGCTCAAGTCGATGCAACACTGACATTCATAATATGCAAGGGGGCTTGTTTTAATAATATGCCCTGTTTTCAGGGAGGACCATGGTCCTATTAACTCTAAAAAAAAAAAAAAAAATTAAATCGCCTAACATTAAAATACATCTGCTACGTTCTGAAGATGCAAGTCAAATTCGAATATTTGTACTTCCTGTAACGTCTTGATGCAAATGAATAACCTAGCTATCTAACTTGTATCCCCAATCAAACATGTGGAAAACAAAAAAAAAAAAAAAATGCGGAGGCGTCCGTTTGTTAAACGATTAAACGATTAAACCGTTGTAACGCATTCGTCGATGGGGGCTTTATTGTGGAAAATCTTCACCGGAAGCTCATTGATGTTATTACGCTTGTCGTGACAGAGGCTCGCGCGCAGTGAAAGATTGGCTGGTTAAAAGTCCTCCGTCTCTACAAACCCTCCTCTGAGCTGTCGACAGAGCCGCCCTTCGGTCACCGAAGTGGGTTTGTTAACTCGCCAGCAAAACTAAAGCAAAAGTTCAGCATTTATTTATTTTTTTTTATCGACACTGCTCTATATCTGCCCGAGGTTTTGACCCCCGGAAACCACTTGAAAGTTCTTGAACTCGGAGCTGCGAGGCGCAGACGGCAGCGGCAGCATGGTGTTAAAATCCGAAGACGGCGTAGGTGAGTGAAACGGGCAACGAGAGACGTATTTATTTATTTATTTATTTATTTTTACTTCGTCCACATGTCGTTTAAAATCTCCTCACGGGGGCTGTTTAGTTGTGAACGTGTCTTATTTTTATTTTTATGAGGGGTCAAAAACGACGAGGATGTGTGTGTGTGTGTGTGAAGGGTAAATCTCAGGAATGTGTGTGTGTGTGTGTGTGTGTGTGTGTGTGT
>JAVQJF010096576.1:0-15405 GCA_036023855.1 Gadopsis marmoratus | reverse complement strand
ACACACACACACACACACACACACACACACACACACACACACAAACAAACAAAAATAAACGATTTTATTATCTGATTGGAGGGGGGAGTGTAATTGACTCTCCTATCATTGCTGTGATTGACGGAATAAATCAGACAGTGAACATGTGTCTGCCCCTCAAGCTTTAATGAAGGTAATGAATGGACATGAGCAAATTACCCTGCCCCACTCACTGTCATGGCCCCCCTCGCACTTACAGCCCTGCCTCCCTCCAAACTCCATCCTCCATATCCATCAAGGAAATTTACCGTAGCTCGTCCAGCTCCACAACCACCTGATCCATACGATAAGTGATAGCGAGGCATCGCCCGGGGGGCCACCATAATCACATCAGGCGTGTGAACAGATATGTTGCTCATAAAAGTGTCAAGGTGTCACAGAGATGAACAGACGTGGGGAGATGTACAGCACTGCCTCTCTGGATTTGCATTTTCATCATGCAGCACACATGATTCGTGCATTGTTTATATGATCATGTCACTGTTGCCTTTGCTACAGATAGCTCACAATCTCAAAAGGCTACTCGTTTAAGCATCTTAGATTTATGTTTTAGTTTCACATCAGGAGTAGAAGGAGAAGAACATGTTTAACCTGTTACTTTGTCCAGGGTTACAGGAGTTGCTGCCTCCCTGTCTAATTAGCTGCATATGCAATTAATTCTCTTGAAAATCAGAGGGAGTAATTACCTCAGAGAAGAACACAGATGCATAATTTGACCTCACATTTAGACAATTAGCAAATCTGCTTTTTGCTAATTCTTTGACCTCCTCAGGTTGAAAGATTTTAAGCATTTTTAAGAGTTTTTGAACATTTAACAGTGCCCGCTGCCCACGGTTAGCGTTGCAAAAACTAAGGAGTCCACCAAAACTGTCAATCGCAGCTGAAAACAAAGAGATATCGCTGTGCAAACAGTTTGTGGTCTTCACATTTTTCTGATTTGACAAAGTTCATTTGGAGCCTCTAAAATGACACGGGTGCCTGAAACTAACTCAAATAAATATCATTCAGTAGGTGATACAAAGCCCATTATTAATATGTCCGTAGAATTCCTTCTAGCAAGTTGTTGTCACCGTTTGTCTTTGTGAAATCTAAATAAAAAGAAGTAATTTCCAAATATCACATCTCTACGCCGTTGCCCCAAATGAAGCATCACTGTACTGTTCCTGAGATGCAGCAAGGTCAAATCGGAGGTGAGCCTCGTTGTGAAAAGCCTGCCAAATTATTTCACACAGTGAAGGGGGCGCATCATTTTTTATTGCTAAATCATTTATGACATTTTTATTCAAACCCTACCCCTAAGCTAAAAATTTGTGAGGCATGTATAACCAGGACACTGCTAGCAGACAGTGAAGGACTCCGATATGAGCCAAAGCCATCAATATACCATGAGGGCCTGCTTCCTCTGTGGCCCTCAGCCAGGTGAGGCACAGAGTCCTGTCCTGCTCTGTAGAAACTCGTGTCAGTGATATAAGGCTAAATACTTGGAGAGTTGGTGTTTCGTTAAATTTGAACACTTTTAGTGTTTACACTACCCTAAAATGTAGGTGCAGACTCTCTGTGATGTGGTTTATTTAAGTGATCCAGAGTGGAAATGATTGAGACTGTCCTCCCATGAAATGGCAAATCCATAAAAATGACAAATTCCTCTAGCAGCCATAGTAATCATGACTCTTGTCTATTGCATGATGCTGTTATAGATCCAAAAAGTCCACAGAGAGAGGAAGTCCGGCTGGACGGATTGAACTTTGCCTTGGGAGTCAAATGTTTGCCTCCTGTTTCACGCCGTGATCATTCCCTGACCTTGACCGAGTGTTTATTGCTGTAACATGATGAAGGGCCCCTAACATTAGAAAAGTGGTAATTTGAACCCCAACCACAATCTTTCCCTAAACCCATCCAAGTCGTTTTTGTGTCTAGGCGTAACCGAGCCTTAACCCTAGCAATGTCACATCATGAAACTGATTTAATTTGGAAGGCACAGACAAATGATGGCGACCTCCCATCAGATCAGAACATGCTTATGTGAGTCACTCTAGGAAGAACTGTAAGTACAAGGAGAGGAACAAGTGCATGGAGATCTGTCTTACATAACTGTCCAAAAAACAAACTAATTATGCGTTTAAGCAAAAAAAACAGTGTGATCACACCCTCAGTTGAACTTTTTAACCATTCCCTCACTTTTAGATACAAACTGATTGTCAGAGTAGTGAAATCGCCATCTGGACAGGACTGACGTTTTTAAGGAACTTTAAACGCTGAAATTCTGCTCATCTTGTCTAAACATGAGGAGCATCAAAGGCCCAAAATCATAAAAAAAAGAAATAAACAACATTTTGCCTATAGTGCATGTCATGACTTTCTTTCTATGCTAAACTATAAGTTCAATAGTTCAAGGAAAAAATACCTGAGGAAATGTTCGCCACCCTTATTCCAAATTCATTTGCAGCCTGTTATATTATCTGGTGATATACGTGTTACTGTGTTAGTAGGTGATATCTCATTTTGTAACTATTCCTCCAAATTCCCTCTGTAAGTGTACAGCAATTACTTCTACTACTAATCTGCTTTTATACTAAACATCTCATGCTTGTGCACAAATAGCCTTTTTGAATTGTGATTTGTCTGCATTCATATATAATTACAGATACAAAATGCCGGCCTCAGATTAGCCTAATTGGTGAACAAATCAGGCTCCAGTATCTGAGCATCAAGCCATTTTAAAAAGGAGGAAATCATTGAGTTACAGGTGTTGCATCACTTTAATTTCAATAGGCTTTCTTTTCTTTATACATAATATAGTGTAAATGCTATATCTAAATATAACACCTGAAAAGAATTTAGATTACATAACAATTAAACAGACACATTACAAAACCTGAAGCTTTGGCAGATTTTGAAGACTTGAGGAGGAAAAACTGCTTTTTAATTCTGAGTTCAGACGTTATATGACTTCATGAATTACTGTAACAAAGCCAAATGGGGATTAATGAAGATCTACCAGACAAAGAGAAGCTGCGTAAAGCACTCAGGATATCAGCCTTTAATATTTTCCCACTTGCATATGAAAGGCAAGACTCAGGTCAGCTCATCAGTATACAGTCGGCTCTGTGTGGGGGGGGGGGGGAATAACACAGTACTGGATTATAAAAATGTCTGTACATCCGCATTATCCTTAGTGCTGTGAGCTTGTCTTATGGACACATTATGGCCATTAAATGAGATTGTGGAGTCATTCGCCTTCATTGTTTATCACCAAGAGGCTAGGATGTGGTTTGAGGAGTTTCATAATTACAGTCTTGCCAGGAGTGAACTTTTAAATTCAAGTTTGATATGGAGATAATATCCTGGCAGGACGCATTAGGAAGAACCCTAAATCCTGTCTTACCGTCATCGAATATTTCCTAATTTTGGCGCAGTCATACAGTATATGTCTGCGAGCATTCTTGTAAATAAAAATAAATTAATTTCTGTAATTCCCACATCCAAATAAAGATATTTAGCTCCAAACAAGACATCGGCGCAGATTAGAACAGATGAGAGTTGGAGCCCCCCCCTTCTCCTCTCTCTTGTTGCCCATAACAGTAGTGAGCCAGACAGGAGCAATTATTCACCATAAAGCATAGCACAGGCTGAGAGTAAATTACAGAGATAGCCTCCACCAATTACTTCTTGTAATGGTGAGACAAATCTCATTCGACACTAACACCCTTGCATTGAATGGACCAATAATGAGCAAGTCCTCGTTCCTGCAAAACAGAGCGGAGAGAGAAAAGAGGAAAACACTCATCCTGATGTTGCATCCTGTGAATTAAACATGAAGAAAGGTTTTTGATATAATTACACCGAGACTTTTCTTACAGCCTTTTAATGTTATTTTCCCATTATTCCTTTGTTGAGGCGTAATAGTGCAGCGTAATTTACACTACAGGTCAAAATGACAGCAGGTGTTAAAGCGCCGGCTTGGGGAATCTTTTCTCCTCCAGGTAGATTTTGTGTTTGACCGGATACCCTTGGGGTATCTGAGCTGATGAAATTCAGGGCGAGGTGGGGGCGCCGCATGTCTGTCATTAGAGGGGCATCACTGTGCACGAATGAAAATGTCTCCCCAAGAACACACAGGCCATAAGGAGCACTATTAATAACACATCCACCTCTCGGATCATGGAAAATCACCTCAGGGCCACATGAACTTTAACTGGATGTGATAATTATTTGTTGAAGCTTGAAAATTACAACACAGCTTCATTTAGAAGGAGACATTTTCTATTTGTAAATTGAATGACATTTGCTGTCAGTGAACATTGTCTCATATTCCTCTTATTAATAAGGCAGAATAGATTTTTCATGGTTTTCCGGCTGCCTGAGGAAGAGATTTAGCTTGAAATGCATCATCTCTGACTGCAATTTTAGCTGTCATAGTGTTATATTTAAGTGCATCTTATTTGAGTGCATTATAAGCAATTAAACCATCATGTTTAGCTTTAAACTGGCTTCTTCATTTTTTTAAATATGTTTTTTGCCTTTTGAGAACCACCACACTTTCTGTAGGTTAGCCAAAAGTAGCTTTTTTAATCAACACTGACAGAACACTACATACATATCAGACAATTTACGTATGTATGTATGTGTAAATATATATATAGCAGCTCTGTGAGGGACAGTTGTGCTTTGAGGTAAATGCTAATGTGAGCATGCTAACACACTCAAAATGACAATGTTATCATGCTGATGAAGGATTACAATGTTCACGATTGTAGTTTAGCCTGTGTGCATGCTAACATTTGCTAATTAACACTAAACACAAAGTACAGCTGAGGTTGATGGGAATAGTTTTCTAGGTATTTTGGTCAAAAACTGGTGTAATTAGACAAATATGTACAAAATGTCTTCTATCCAACCATAAATGTGAACCTCATGGTGGCGCTAGAAGAAAGACGGGATCACAAAGGTCAGAATTCATCCTCTGGTGGCCATGAATGTCTCTACAAAGTTTCACGTTAATCCGCCCAATAGATATTTCAGTCTGGACCGACCAACAGACCTGCATTGCCATCCATAGAGTCCCCTTGCCTAAACCATTTATTAGAATCTGTAAACATAGATAATATATGAAACACCAGTATGAAAAGCATCCATATGAAAACACATGCCGTATACACTGCATGGTACAGTTGTTAGAGAATGGGAATATTCTTGAATCTGAGTGGCTGCAGAGGTTCAAGCCTCAAGGGTCTCCAACTTGCCTCTCCTGCATTCAAGCAATACAGCATTAACTGTGTATAATGAATGAATAATGTTTCAATAATGTTTCAATGAATTCAGGATGAATTTGTGAAGTGGGCTGTGGGTGCAATGTAAGCATGTTCTTGCAGCTATGAGAGACATTATTGATAAAAAAAAGTATACTTTTTGGTTGGGTATACTAAATATTGAATGTGTATTATTACTAAGTGGATGATATACTGTAGGAGAGGAGAGCTGACATGCTGATGAACTCATGTAAATCTGATGTACAATCGGAAAGGCCTCATAATTATAGACGCTTCTCAGTAACAACCTTTAGTATATGAGCTTGTGAGAACAAGAGATTGGTTGAAACAAATGCTGCATTATTACACTGTTTTATAATTTATTTTTTGATCTTTAGAAGCTCTCTCAGGACAAAGGCCAGTTATGGTACAGATATCGCTTTCTCTTCACAAACATACATATCTGTGCAAAAAAAATAAAAAAATACCCGGCTCTTTTATGAACCTCTCGGTTACCGTGGCAGTTGACGATGCCGTGGGACGTATATATGACAAAATTAGATTTCAAATGGAGCACCAGGACATAAGGAAGAGCAGAAAGTACATAGGATGACACCCAAGAGTGTTGCCCCTCCACATGTTCCCAAACACTAAGAAAAAGACTTTACAGAATGATTCAGGGCTGTCAGGAGATATGGCGTGCTCAGTCTTTTTTAATAAGCTCAGAGCTTAGCAGTGCGGCTCGCTGTTAGACAGTAATGGTGCTGATTCTGGCATAAAGGGTTGTTTTTTGCTCAGCTATGATATTTCAGTGCGTGCAAGGGGACAAATAAACGAGCATCATGCATTTTTCAAGGCTTTAAGCTTCAAGGAAACCATAGATTTCCTGAAGGGCGTACAACTTTTTCCCATCCTTACGTCTTCAAATTCGGCAGCTGCTGGGTTGCTGAGTTGCTTGTGGTTGCCTGCGTTTCTATCACATCTATGATAGCTTTTTTTGGCATTTTTTATCAGCTACAAAATAATTTTGTCAATGCTTTTCCGTCGCTGAAAGTGTGTCATTCACTCCCCGCTGCTTCATCAACACTTCCGCCCGGCAGCATTACCTCAGGAGGCATCTGAGAAGACAGGAGACTTTATTTCAGGAGCAGTCACTGTCTGCTAAGATGAACTGTGAACAGCTAAAGATAGAGGCTCTATTTTAGTAACTGGAGATATTAAAGATACATATGAAACAGGCAGAGGAGAAGATGAACGATAGCACACTCATTCAGATCGCGGCTGACAAAAAAGCTGCTCATCCAAAGGTCACCTTAAGTCAGCGACCTCCAGTATAATTATGGATGTTTAATTTGACACAGGTTAGTTAGTTGCTGATTAGCGGCCAAGCTGCAAATTAGCCCAACACCTGAAAAACAAACCTGTTGCTATCCTGTGATCATTAACCCACTGACTCATTACATGAATCCATAAAAATCAGTGCATGTTGGTATTTCAGGGGCACGCACATAAAAACAAGAACATTTGCAGACTATATTAAGCACCATCAAGGAAATCTACACCAAAGGCGGCGCTGCAAAGAGATGTTAACAATATGTAAAATCCAAACAGGGACAAATGACTAATTTGCTTAACCATGAACAGGATAATAAGCAGAGCAAGCTGCCTAATCACGTATGACAGGAAATTAATTCCTTCCACAAAGCAGATTGTACTGGTCATGCAGCTACTGCTCAGCTAATTTAGAAATATGTTTTACCTTGAGTCATATCTAATTACCTTTCTTATTCGTCACCTGTTTATTCGCGTGTCATTGCGACTCTGGACGCATAAAAGGGGTTAAAAGAATTCCATAAAATCTTATTAGGATGCCGCTCACTTTGGCAACTGGGAAGAGTGATGGAGGAACTCTCCGATGAAGAAGAATCACAGGAGCCTTTCTTGAAATGCCAGCCTGAGGCAACATGATGTGCTTCAGGCTGAGAATTCAGTGTAGCTTCAGTGTAGCTTCAGTGTAGCTTCAGTGTAGCTTTGGCCACGCACAGTTTTAATGATTCCACTTTAAGATTTACAGTATGAGACAGTACTGTGTTAACCTTAAAGCTGCTCCAATCAATAGTTTTATGTTAACAACAGATGAAATTAAGTTTAATGTAAGAGGGGCTGCCAGTAGTGGCGAAATTCTGTTAGCTTTGTTTCTGAGCTTGATGTGTATAAAGTGTGTCAGAGGCTGATTTGTATAATATTTTGCTATTCTAATTTGATATTTAAGTTGCCTTTTTGTGTTAATACACATTATAAACATTACCAAATAAATCTTAGCCTCACTAAAGGTAGAATGTATACATAATCAAAGCTTTGCCCACAAAAATACTTTTTACATCTTATATCCTTTTCTTATTGGCAGAATTAAAGATAGAATTGTTGTTCGGGTAAAAGTATGTTTTCGATTGGCTGCGAAGGAAGAAAATAATATGGCTAGAAAAGTGTGTGTGTGTGTATTTGACGTTCCTTGTAGGAGATGAATGGATGCTCCATTCTGGCATTATGTGATTTATCTCTGCTTGCGGTGTACCTCCTGCAACAAACGAAGGCAGGTATGTCCACGTCAGCACAAGTGAGATAAATTAAGTCTACCTCTATCTTTAGCAGGATTTAGAGCAAGCAGCCTGAACTGATTTATCACCACCACCTCATTGGTGTCAGATAAACGTCCAGATATGAAAACTGCCACAACAAGACACTTTATAGTCTTATGCTTCTTTCTTTTTTTCTATGACCATCCAATACGGCGGGCAAGAGCATACGATAATACACATGGAGGTGTGAGATTTAATCATCGTGTACATATCTGCCAAATCTCCCAAAGTGTGTGTGACCTTCTTCATCCTGTGCGCTGGCGAAGTTACAGCCTCTGTCCTTTCTGAGTGATGAATTCATGAGGTCATGGATGGATCGATAGGGTGACGTCAGTAGCTGCATATTAATGGTTCTGCTACCTGTCTCTGTGTGTGTGTGTGTCTGTGTGCTCAGTTTAGCCTTGAGACCTACAGTACCTCTACTGATGTGAGGAAAAATGACAGGCCAATAATGAGTACAGCGTTCAGTCCAAATCCAGGTGCATGCTCAGCTACCTCTGGCCTTTGACCCCAGACTACCATGACATCTGAGCCGGGAGAATGCTAATTGGGCTCTCGTGTACTGTACGGTGTCCACAGAGAGGGGGAAGAAGCATGAGGAACGGGATGGGTGTGCTGCATATGTACAGGTTTAAAAAGAATAAAATATTGTGAAGTCATAATTTAGATATGGGTCTTTGCTCAGACGGCTTCTCATAGATGGTGTTGTTAATAAAACCAGCGTGCCTTCAGCACTTAATGCCTCAGCCAGCAAGGGGCGATGAAACGCAGACATTTCAACTGCTTAACAAGCTATGCTGTGAACTGCTGTCAGCTCTCTTTATACCCTATGCACTCACAGAGCAGAGACTAAGAGACACAAAACACACACAAACACACACACACACACATACGCACTCTGTAGCTGAGGCTACTGCAGACAAATCGCCAGCTGCTTGGCCTTTATCAAAATGCCACATATCCACTAGTCATGTGATCCACTGCCCATATAAACCAGATACAATCTGTTAAACCTGCAGAGAGCTTTTCTTTAATTGTTCACTGATGTTTCTGTAAATGAAGGACAGTTTAATAGCTTGTATGGGCCACCTATGTATTGTGGCCACACGTGACACTAAATGGTAAAAATCATAACTTCAACATGCTGCTTGCATGACACAGATCAAAACGCGCGCATCCATATGTTTCTATACACCACTGCTAATACAGCTATATGCTGACTTCTGTTTCTGTCTGCAGGATGTGTCTCGCGTGCTATGGGCATCAATTGACGTGATGTGATGTATGTTGCATTTCATAGAAGCTCAAGTAAATGAAAGTCGACGTTAGCAAACTGGCTTAGTGACACCGTTACAGAGCAAAATGGACACCATGTTTTTGTGTGTCATTACTTATTTTTCTTTTCACATTTAGTCACTTCACACTTTTGCACTGTGCTGCAGTCAGTCAAGCAGGGCCAAGGGGGCGGCACTGATGAAAGGGCTTCAAGTGGACTCCCCCTCCAGAAAGCTGTCACTCACACAACCCCCAGAGGAACGAGGGGGGGATCCTGGGTTGAAGCTCGGAGTTTGGATTGTGGAGTAATAGTTGAACATGGAAGAGAAGCAGTCTGAGCATTTTAGGCAGTTGTTTGCCAACAGCAAAGTTGGATTCAACAGAAATATTTGAATATATTTGCTGTTTGATCATATTGCTTCCATCTTTAATAATCTTTTCTTTCATCTTAGGAAATACAAGGATTTTGAGTTGGATTTTGAATACAATGCTAATACATTGTAAAAATGCTATACCTCTTTATATCCATGGTCGGTCTGTCAGTCCACCAACAGACTGAAATACCTCAACAACTATTGGATAGATTGCTGTGAAATTCTGTACACACATTAATGGTCCCCAGAGGATGAATCCTATTGACTTTGGTGATCCCCTGACTTCCTTCTAGCGGCACCAGAATGTCACTTAACCAGCAAAATATCTCAAACCCTAAGCATTAAGCATTTTTCTTATAGAACTGGTCTGGACGGTACTCTTCATATATACAGAGACCCAGCAATTCCCACCATGAGCTAGCACTGGGCGGCGGTGGCAAAGTTAAGCTCCGAAGCATGTTAACATCGTGACTTAGTGTAGCCACACAGAGCCACTGGCATGGCTGTAGACTCTTAGTCTTATTGCTTTTTTTCTTCTGCAAAACTGGATATGTTCATCTTCAGGCCTCAAAATCCTTCAAACAAAACAAATTAAGATTTAAAAATGATTCTTTGGTACAGGTTCGCACAACTGTAGAAGTGTTATTACTTTTAGCACATTTGTCTGTCACAAATGTGTCTTGACTCTTGCTGAGCTGTGTGAGTCATTTGTGAAAGCATTAGTTACAGTGTGTGTGCCTGTCTGTGGCTTTCTTTTTGCAATTTTATGAATCACTACGCATTACTCCAGCACTGATTTCCTCTCTGAGAGCCTGTCAGCCCCTCCCTGCAACTTGCCATTGCAGCCAGTAAAAGACAACATAGCTGAGAGTGAAGCCACTGCAGTGAAATATATCCAATGTGATCTTTGGGTGCCCAGGAAGGCCACCGGCGCCCTGCCCACTCCGAACGCATCCTCCTGGGACTGGTTGCCTGGCAACACTGGCTGATTGGGTTAGCAGGGTTAAGAAAGGGTCTGGCACGGGCCGGAGGAATCGGATCATTCCCATTGATCATTTTCTCCCTGCACTCCTCTGAGAGCTGAGGCCACGGCCACAAAATCAAAGCCCTGCCGTGATGTCTGAGAGAGGGTTATTACGCACACAGGGGAGCAGAGAGAGACACGGCAGGCTTTGTGTGGTTGATCAGTCTGACATACCATACCACACATCACGGTGTGATGCTGCGACTGCTCACAGCCGCAAGTGATGCGATTGAAGACCTGCCCTAGAGAAGGTGTACAGACAAGGCTTCGATGTGTAGAACAGGTCCCGCTCTGTAGTGGCCTATTATGAGATATTATGAGATATGGGGACAGATATAGGGTCATTAGCTGCAATTTGGATTGAAACACAAGTGGTGGAGGGCTGTAGGGTGGGTGGTGGTATGCCAAATGCCACCTGCTGCACCCGCAGTGTTGGAGTCCTCTGGGGTCTCAACAGGAGGGAGACTCACTGGACTGATGGGTCACATCACAACACTTTTTTATCATTATATTATAGTGATCATAGCATTATTCAATTTTTAATAATAACATGTGATGTATATATTTAACATCCTGCTCCCACTTATCAATATGTGCTTTAATGTGGGCTCTGAAGCTAATGCTTTCTAGCCTAATAATCACACTCAAGGGGGCACTTCCTATGTATTTTGTATCATGGAGTCATTTGTTGAATATCTTTTCGATTAACCAATTAATTGTTTGGTCTATAAAATGTCAGAAAATAGTAAAAATGCCCATTGCAATTTCCCAGAGCCCAAGTAAACATATTCAAATTTAAATCGCGGAAATGTGAATAGAAAGTTTATATATATATATATATATATATAATTAATGGAAATATATATATATATATCGATTAATTGACTAATTGTTCTCTAAGATAAATGCATACAGGTCATTTCCACACATAGAATAGATGCTGAGCCTATTAAGAGCTTATCTTGGACCCTAATGGATGAAAGTTCATTCCATATAACTTTAAACTTTATATAATGATGAAAGCCACAGAGCTGCATTCAGTCTATTTTAAGATGTGTGTTGTTTGGAGACATTCTGGGTAAAGATGGCTCCATGCACATCAGCTGGACCACCAGATCATAAAAAGGTAGATTTTTATCCTTCAGTTTTTTTCTGTGCATGTTTAGTTGAAACCAGTCTGCACCGGCTCGGTTGCTTCACACGCCGACATTGTTGTTTCTGGCACAAAAGTGAATGTACCAGTGTTGAGAACGGCCAACTGTTCCACCAGTACTGCGGGCCTTTGGTGGCGACTGCTGAAGTCCTGAAGAGGTGCAAAGTGCAGCGAGGCAGTGTGTGGTGCGTGCTGGGTGATCCCTCCCACGTCCCTTTTACTCATGCTGTCCCGAGGGGAGGCAGACACCCAGCCAACTGGTGTCACTGTTCCTCTGCCAAAGCCACTGAGTCACCATGAAAATGGGGGGCAGAGACTCGGATCTGTTGGTCTCCTTTTCGCCAGCTAATCCTTTGTTTCTGTGGTTTGCTGATTTATTTTGCAACATCTTGTAGCTACTGACCGTGCGCACAGCTACAACACAAAACACCCACACTCATGTAAAGAGGATACCGAGGGACCCTTCTTATTTTTGTTATTTCAACACAAATTTAGTAGTTTTCTTCCAGCTAGTAGGTGTGTGCATGTGTGTCTGTGCTTTGAAGCTAATTTGCAGTATGTTGCTTTGTCTTATGTGACAGTGCGAGGTCTTTTTGATGTTTCACACTGCTACTGTTTCCCTCTACAAGCTGATATATCTCTTGATGTCCTCCGTCTCTCCTTTCTCACGTAGCGTCCTAAGTCTGTCGAGGGGAGGATCTGTTCTTTATCACTCATTTTCATCCTCTTAAATGTGTTAACTTAAAGAGTTATGGTGATATTGGCTTCAAAGATTAGACGGAGTTTTTGTTGTTTACAAAAATTTATTCATACAAATCTTACAACACTTTTTTTTTTAAACATTTATTGACTTGACCTTTGCAGATCGCCATTTGAAGAAGTAATCTAATATTCATTTTCTACACAGTAAATATATATATGTCTTTGAAGATTATTTCATTTTAGTAAGGCTATTGGCGCTTTCATTATCATACATATAATGTTTCATGGAGAGCGGGAAACTGATCCTTCCCTATATTTTCACAAAAAGCTACGTCTAGTGCTCTAAAAACAAAGTGCAACAGAAAGCAAGAACGCTTGACGTCCACGCTGGAAGCTACTAAAGGTCCTATCCAACGTCCGTGCAACACAAAAACAACAACAAAAGGGTGAAATGTAAGCTGATGATGTGCAGCATTGTAGGGCCACTAAATAGCCATCTGTGAGTCATGGCGATTTTAAAGTCGAAGCAAGGCACCACAGCCGCAAACTGCTTCCTGCGTCACATAGCCTAGAGGAGAATGCAAAATTACAGAAAGATTGATACAGTAAATCGAAATGATCGAAAAACTTTACCCTGCTGTTTGGAAACTAACTCCCTCACAAATTTGGCAAGAAGCGTGCAGACGGTTCTAACTTTTGCAACGTGATCCATGTTGATTTTCTTTTATTTTTTACAAACATTGCCCTCAACCTTTCAAAATCAGCCCTATTTTGGTCATTCAGCCCACCCTTACTGCCTTTATTATGCTTTCTCTTTGTCTCTCTAACTGTGTTTTCCCGCTTGTGTACTTGCATCTCATCCTTCCTCTTCTTTAAACGTAATTATGTGATTTTGTCCATTATGGGCAGCCTTTGTGTGCTGTGCTACAGATAGATAATAGAAAGATGTCGCTTTAAATGTCCAATTTCAGCTGTTTCTTCATATGCAATTTAACATTTTGGTTACAAAACGGTTTAATAACAGAGCCTAAAAGATAAAGCATGACATTAGGCCGAGATTTTTCGTGCCAGCGATAAAATACATTCAGATAATTCTTCATAGGAGGACAGAGTTCAACATACAGCTCGTGTAGAAATGTCAGTGAGGACAGCAGAACACAAAACATCCAGAAACGACAGGTATGTATGTTTGCAGTAGTCAGAAAGTAAGCAAACCCATCTAGTTGGAGTCGTCTGCACAGATACGGTGGCTAGTGCAATTACTTTAATCATGCAGTCTGCTGTGGCTGTTACATTGGTTCACATGACAGAAAAGGGAAGCACAATAGACCCAGAAGGTTCAAACACAAAAGTTCAGTACGTCTCTGACAAAGAACAAACCGATGGAGGAGTTACCATGTAACAAGTATCATTTCTTGGTTTTTTTTTTTAAATGCTGTTTTAAAAGTTTGCCTGATGGTGCTTAAGATGTTAGTGATACTTATTATATGGGCAGAGAGGCGTGAGGAAACCATCAGCAAAATGAGAGGTTTCCAAACACACAGAAACCAGTTGATAGAAACACAACAATTGGCACTTTACATGAGTCAAGGGTGTAAGCTCACTATGTAAAGACTGCGGAAGAGAAGGGCAAGAAGAACCTCAAAAGTACTCTGGTCCTCAGCTCAGATTTGGGATTTTTGACTTTAAAAGAATGGATAACTGGCATTTTGAAAGTGTTTAAAGCCAACGGGGCTTTCATCTGGTCTAACCCAGATCTGTTCAAATCATTTTTAATCATCATAATATCCTTCTTGCATCCGTGAACAGGATGCCGATGAATCTGTTCTTTTAGTATCAATCAAGAAAAATGTGCATAACACATCGGTCTAAGCAAAGTTGTAAGAAAAATATCTGCGAGAATCCAGAGAGACGGGAGCACAAATGAGGTGGAAGAAGAGTTGGGTTTGAGTGTTCGGAGCAAGATCACAAGAGTTAAAGGTGAGAAGAGAAGGGAGGGACATGAGACCCCCTCCCCCCAGCGAGGACATGGCCTCGGGAAAGAGCCTGAAACTCACCGAAAATTCAAGACAGAACTGTTTCAGCCTGTCTCCCATAAAAGCCTCAAACTCTTCTCCGTCCGGGAGGGCATCAAAGTCTATGTGTTGTAGGATATGTTGAAAACCTATGTCTTCAAGGCTGTTGTGAATAAAGACAACTAAACTCTTAATGTCACTTTACAAAAAGCAGCATTCAATACATTGATTGTCTTTTAAACTATTTATTTTCCTCACAATCATATCTCTTCACTGAACGTTTAAAAGACAGGGCTGGTGGAGCATATCGTCACGTGAACAATTGTCTCCCCTCAATAAATAGGTCTAAAAAAACAAATCAATGAATACATAAATAGAGGCTATTTTTTTGTTTTCTTTGTTAGAATGAACAAAAATTGGTCCACAAAGTAGATATGTGTGTCCTCAAGTGCTTTAAGTACAAAATAAAAAACAATATTATTATCAAAATATTCATTTAATGGCTTACTTCATACATAAATACATGTTTAAGAACACAAAAGCGATCCACTGATTGTTCAGATCTCAAAATGACTTCGTTTGGGGCTGCACACACTTAGGTTTTTTGTTCAGGAGGGGAGGGGAGGATGCTACAAATATGCCAGCCGGCGTCCTTTGTTTCTAATTCTCTGTCTATACCTTTTCCCAAGGACTGCCGCTAGGTATTTCTTGACTGCCATTTGCTTTCGGTAGCGGCTGTAGCTGTCTGTGAAGATCCCGTCTGAGTGTCGCTTGGACAGAGGCTCTGAGCTGTCGTCCAGCGTTTTCCCCCCGCTGTGTGAGGGAGAGACAAGAGGCAGGTTTCACTACCATCACACTGATGCATTTATATCCACCTGGGGGGGCGGGGGGGGCGGGCCGGCCGGCCGGGGGGCGGGGGGGGGGGGGGGGGGGGG
>JAVQJF010096571.1:0-11897 GCA_036023855.1 Gadopsis marmoratus | reverse complement strand
TCCCACAACATTCAGTCCACAATCTGTGACAGTGAAGCCTGTTTGTCTTCAGCAGCTCGTTGTGTCTCTGCCCTCATGTTAACTTTACCCAACATTGATACAGCAGCTTTACTGACAGCTTCAAATTAGGATTTAGTCTTTTTGTGTTCTATCATCTTGGTTTGGACGCTGCGCCCCCTGTCTGTTCACTCTGTCACAGCGTCTCTGGGCTGAATGAATTTAGCCCAAATACTCAGCAAATCAAGGAGGCGTGCCACGACGCCTGTCACTCACTTAACACGAATCTGATTGGACGCTGATGCCGCTGAGTTGGGGCTATAAAAAAATAAGCCCATTTCAATATATCCTGCGTTTTTCTTCTATTTCTTGTGTTTTTCTTGTGACTTTTTGGTTCTGTTGCTCCTCTAAGTCCCACCAAAATTGAAGACGATCTGTTTTAAGGTTTTTTATAATTATTTTATCATATTTATTGTAGGGCTGAGCCCTCTCTGCCCATTGATACCAGCCGTCCCTGCTGGTTGTACTGGGAAGCGTTCAAGTGTGAATCTTTGTAAAGGTGAACAGGGCTCTCCTGATAATGCTGGGAGGTTTCACTGCATAGATACATAAAAGGTTAAAACAATACTGACCTAAACTAATGGAACCATAATATGTCCCGAGATAATTATCGGGGGTCGCAAGATGGTTGTGGAGAATATAATATATAAAATAATACTGAAACAGCATTGCTACCAACAGTCTTATTCTTATTTTCTGATTTTGTTTGCCAGTTATTAATAGGGCTACATTGAACGCAAGCACATCTGTTACATACATTAATATGTGCCTTCACACACACACACACACACTAGCACTTACATCCTGTATCCATCACAGTACAGTGTTGCGAGATGAAAGATGAGACAGTAACGTGAACTTCACGAGAGGGGAACACTCATGCCATCAGCGGTGGCCAATTGATGGGAGTGAATTAATCATCTGCAACTCGCTCTCCAAAATACTTATGCATGAGCTAACGGAGGAATTCCTCCAGTAAGGGGGAGAGAAATTGATGTGTTGAGCAACGTCCTAGATATTTACAGGACAAAATCCAGGACTGCAGGCTGTTCCACTACCTGCCTGTCAGCCACCCTGTCATCTGGTCTGTTTTTCTGTCTATTTCTGTCTCCCATCTGTCTGTCTCTCCCTCACTCAATGAAGTCTTGGTTGAGAGTATGAGAGATGAATAGAAACCAAAGTGCCTTTAGATCCAGCCGCCTTGTGTTACAGCCCTGTCAGAGAGCATTACCCTGATAACTCAACCAAAATGAAAAAAATTGAAATCAGCCAAGGGGTATCAAAGTCAAATATCCCAGCATTTAATGCACACACTATAAATGCACCGGCACAAAGTACAAGCTGACTGAATAGGAATGAAGCAGAATCCCTGCCAAGTGCATTTTTCATTCTGTTTTCTTTCATGTTTCCTATAGCCGGCAGTACAAAATCCATCTGAATTCAGCCAACAGCATTTTCAGTTAAGGTTGCTCTGATCAAGCTGTGATCTGCACGCAATGTTGCATTGTTGGCCGTTACACTGTTTTATGGTTGACATACTCACTGTGAGGAGAGGAGCGATATTACCCTCCTGTTATGCGGCGAGCAGGAGAAAATGACGCCGGGACCTTTGAAACTGCCAGGAAGATGCATTTCCTTCACTCCTGCGAGAAGCACGCCTCCTAAATAACCTTGTTTAAAACTTTAAGGCTTTCGAATTCCCTCTTCGTGCTACCAACTTGATGTTTTTTGGACTGCTTTTCGGGTGAATACGGTGATGTCACCTTAGATTTAAGTTAGACACAATTGACAAGGAGCAGATTGTGTGTGATGCTCACACTGCAGGCGAGAGTGTAAAGGGGGATTTTGTTTTTTGAAGAGTTTGTTCAGCATTTTTTTTGCATGAAAAGTCCTTGAGCAGTCAAGTGATTTTGAAAATCTTTCAGCGATTGTTGGCTATTTTGTTATGGTGCATAAAAGCTTGTTCATAGAGATGAATGAGGCATAAAAAAAATATAAATAAATGCCCAACAATTACTTTCAAATACACTTGATCAGAGTCCACACTTTAGCCATACTTGAATGGGTGAAGAGCTGAGGAGTTGTGCAGAGCAGGCAACAACAGAGTGAAGAGGAAAGAACAACGAGGAGTTGGAACGAGGAGTTGGAGAGACACAGACTAGTGCTGCATGAGCACTGAGTAACAACGTTCTGTTTTTGTAATCCATTGCTGACATTTCTGAACAGGCACCTGGGCAATACTTTGCTTTTGGGGGCCCTAAAGGTAACAATCGCAAATGGCCATTTTAAATGCAAGACGGTTTTTAAAAGCCAACCCCGCACGAGGTTTTAACTCGCCGCTTTCTGACCAGGAATATCCCTGCGCTCACACGGAGATGGAGATGTATGCACCCATGGTTACCAAACACTGTTGCATGAATATATATGCAGCTATCGCTCTTTTGACATGATCAGCAGATGGATTTAATAAAACCTTGGCTTTAGAACCGATTCTTAAACACATGTACTATTACACAATTGTTAGGTTGGTTAGTTTTGCATTCACAGCGCAAACAAACCACATCAGAGTCCATTTGGAAACCACGCCAACCTTTCCCGGCAGTCTCGGTTCGGTTGTTCACGCCGTCGTCAAAGTTTAAATGATAGCTTTCACGTCAACCTTAAAGCGAGACTCCTGTAGTTTTAAACCCGGGCCCTATTTTTACACATTTTGGCGGCCGAAATGATCGGTCCAGTAGATCACCTTCGCCGGCAACCCGAGGACGGGCTGCAATGTAATCCTTGCAGGCAATCCCGCCCGTGAAAAGCTTGGTTTTGCCACTGACAGGCTCAGACTGTTATCTGAAGTGTCAAAGTTATGGAAAGGATCCCTACAGAGACCGCTTAGTGGACGTACTTTTGGCCTGAGCAGTTGCCCCAAAGGATTACGTTGCAGCCATTGCAGCCCGTGAATTAAACTTGTAACCACAATTTAATTTAAATGACAGCAGCTGTTCGGTAAAATAAATAACCTCTCACTTTACATCATGTCTGACAAATTAATGGTGCCTCTTAATTAAAGATTTAATGAAAACATCACTTTTATGAATGATGGCGTGGCCTTGTATTAACACTGTGGCCACTGGGAGGAATGATTTGCATTTTACTGGTTGATTGTCCACACTAATGATCAAAGCAGGACAGCATCATTATCAGGCTTGGTTTTGATCAAAACTTACTGTAAACTCTTACTCTATTACTCTCAATAGATGTTAAAACATACGTATCATTACATAATCAAAGCTCTCTGAAGCTATTACATCTTCTGCCCTAATTATCAAGGTCTGGGGTGCGGGCAACAATGAGGGCTGTAACAATGATTTATTAACAAAAGGGAAGCTTACGTGCGAGACGAGCCGGTAGACGAGCCGGCAGAATCATAGGCAACGGGGAGATCAAAATCGAGAGACAAAAACATGGGGAACATCCACGGGGGCAAACAGGAACATCAAAACTGAACACAGAGGGCCAGCGTTATGCGTAGGGTGAAAACCATATGAACCCGGCATCAGTCAAAGGCATGGGACCGGTACAAAAAGATGAGGGAAAAATGAGAAAACAAGAGTCAGGTGAACACTAGCAACTAATCGCAGGTACACCAGGGACAACAGGCTGGAAGAACTTCAAAATAAGACAGGAAACACAGAACAACACCCCGCAGGATGCAACACTAATCCGTCACCGAGGCCGCAGGCTATTCAAAGTGTATGACTTTTTTATTGAGCCAATTCGGCAGCAAATACTCGCAAATGAGCCATTTTCTACATTTTGTTTTGTGCTTTGTCTCCAATCCCCTTTCAGACTGTGTTTGCCAGTGTGTGTGAATGTGGACATCAAGGTGATGATACACTATTGTGTGTAGTTGGAGCAGATTTATTTTTCCAGAGATAATACACCCTAATAAGAGCAAGAGTGTATTAACTGCAGAACAAAATACTAGATTATCAATTAATAAAAATAAGTTTAAGCTAAAGGGTGAAAATACATTAAATATTAATAATGCCATATTAAATAAAAGCAATAACAAGGGCCTAGACATATAGTTTTTGTAATATACTGCTTACTGATACTGTACAGTACAAATACGCCAAGTGTGAATCTGTGTAAATTGTTGACCCCCCCCTGTAATCTGTAGTCTGTAGTCTGTAGTCCATCATTCACCAACAGAGTAATGTCCCGTGTGTCGAAGCGGATGAGCGAATGTCCCATGATCGTGTTCCAGTGTTCGAGATCCTCTGTCGTACCAAATCTACGGCTGGCACGATTGTCACATTCAGTAAACGTCAATCAGACCACAATAGAATCCCCTACTGCGTCTGTTATTGGCGGTGTGTATAATTCAATCTTTAAACATTTTTTTCCACCAACAGCCAGAGTTAGAGTTTTTTCTCAGCAACTCCGGGGTCATGCTATGGGAAGCGTTGGAAAAGCGTTGTGAGCAGAGATGTCATTATGGACTTTTTGCTGCTGTTCCCATTATAAAAGATCAAGTGAAACAGCAGCTGCTTTGCTGCCTCTGGAAAGCTGTGATAATAATTGTGTGTGGTTTCAGTGTGTGCGTCTGTGTGTGTGGTTGGGACACTGCAGCCTGAGAAAGAGAAGAAAGAGCCATTAAAACAGTTTTACTACTTATGCCAGTGGTACAGTATCATTTCACCTAAATGCTTTACTCCATAAAAGGAAGGAAATTCTTTCCAATATAAGCAGAGACGGTACGATTTTGGACATACTATACCATCCACTGACAGATGCATTCCTATCAACCTATCCCAGATCATCTCAAGGTCAAAGCGGATTTTCAGTGTAAAGCAATACACACCACCAAGCTGTTCCAGGGTCTGTTTAATACGGCGGTCATATCATGCTGAGTTAGCCTTTAAAGCTAACCGCCATTACTTTTTCAGAGTGAGTGATGAGAGACCACAGTCAAAAGCATACGTAATAGCAGAGTCAGCTGAAGTCAGTCTTTCCTGTTATTGCTTCACATGCTGTATAATATAAATTTCACATAAATAATCGTTAACTCCACCCAGATAGATTTCTCTGCTCCTGGCCGTAATGTTATGAAATCGGTTGTTTTCCCTTTTTTTGTGTTCCCTTCCCCTCGTGTGTCTCCTGTCCGGCTGAGCTTCTCCCGACGCACCTGGCTGTGACGTAACTACACACACACCTCCATCCCATCAGCTTCTTCAGCCTGCAGTATACTGTATCTGTTCCTTGGTTCTTCACTCGCTCATCGCCAGATCGTTGCTCTAGCTACAGTGATCGTTTGCGTTCTCGGCCAGATCGCCAGAGATTACGCTTGCTTGTGTGTGTGTGTGTGTGTGTGTGTGTGTGTGTGTGTGTGTTTGCTCCAGTGCGTTTTGTACTGCGTTTGATCGTGTTCCCTCGTCTCCAGTGTTACCGTGTTAAGTTGCAGTTTCCTACGAAAACCACATACAGCATATTCAGAATACAGAAAAATGTGTTTCCCTTTAAAGGAGTAGTTTGTGATTGTGGGAAATATGCATATTCACTCTCTTACCAAGAGTTAGATGAGAAGATTAATGCACCCGGGCAATGAATAGTCCCGCTCACAAACCCTTGTAAAGCCACAGATTCAGTCATTTTTAGACTTCCTGTAAAAAAAACCAAAAAGACGATAAAAAAATCCACACTAATCCGAATTCATACAGCATTTATTTTCATATGAAAAAATACAGGCAACTTAATACACTCAAAGAGCACCGCTATCGATTCGGTTATCTGGTTAATTGATGGCAACAGGGAGAGGCAATCGAAGGTATCACAGGATCATGTAAACGGTTTAACCCCAATAACAGGATAACTGGATCCTGGCTAGTATCCAGTAATCAGGTTACCACATGTGCATGTAAACCCTGCTATTGACTTAACGGGCAGCGAAGAGGTGGCCTGGAAATAATACACTGTCAATGCTCTGCTTTAGTTTCACTACTGACACCATTGACATTGTGTTGGCTCTGCACGCCAGCACATTGCGTTTGAAATGAAACACTGCCTATGAGGTTGAAGTTCCAACGTTTAGCTTTAATTTGATGAGGGCGTGTCTCCCACCATTCATCCAGTTTAAAGACATGCTTTGTTGGATTGAACTAAGGTGACAGACTTGCGAATCAATCATATTCAACTGTCTGACCCTTAAAGCCTTTAGTTGACTTGTCTTTATGTTCAGTTCAACGTTTAACCCAATAATGACGTGAAAACCCTCAAACACCATTAAGGTCAAGCAAGTCAGCACTTGCACTTCAGAGCCAATCTGCTGGCATAGAGTCAAAACAATAAAGAAAATGTATGACCGTCCTAATACTTTTTGACTGAGTTTGTTACATTCTGTTTGAGTACACAGTATACTCTATTCCAGCTCTGTACTACCAAATATTTGTTCAAACCTGCACAAAGAAATATTGTTATATTAACTATGCGTCAAATGATTGTGTATATGAAAGAGGGCCGCTTGTAGTGACAACTACAACATCACCAGATTCTGCAGTTTCTCTCAGGGCTACAAAGTGTTTGAGCGTCTTTCAGCTCATTGTTATGGTTTTATGACTTTTCCAGCAGCACTTAACAGCTGCAGTCCTGATAAATCCACTGTACGTTATCTGCCCTGCGCCAAATGGTAGACAAAGTTAGCAACTATAGTGTGTTCATTACTTCTATAATTGCTGCTATGGTCATCATGTCATTTACTCATAATGCTGCTACTCACTCACTTACTTATTACCATGGATGTGTACTTATTGATTGAATTTTATTGCGGGTGCTCTTTACGTGTTATTTTACCTCTTATCTGCACTGTCCACCTTTTGCTGTAACAATGTAAATTTCTCCACTGTGAGACGATTAAAGGATTTATTTGCAAATATTTTTTGTTTTGGTTATTGTCTTTCAAAGAACCTTCGATTTCTTTTACATGTAATTATAGAATGTTATAAGAAACCACCAGTATAAGGTTTGTCCTTGTATCATTCCTTTATTATATAATTTTGAGTATCCATGTTTTGATACAGTATCTACAGTATGTGGAGGTGGCTGTGGCTCAGGAGGTAGAGCGGGTCGTCCATCAATTGTAGAAGTTGGTGGTTTGATTCTCCTGTCCTTGAGCAAGTCCCTGAACCCCACGGCCAGCACCTGGCAATTCCACTATCATCTGCTAGTGTGTGTAAATGGGTGAATTTGAAAATAATTGTACAGGGCTTTGTCCATTAAGCTAGAACATCCACTTACAGTTGTGCTGTCTAGATATTGCATGCTCAGCCATCCTGGTAGGGGATCCCTCTAAGACTTGACCTACCTAAAGGTTTCTTCTTTTTTTCTCTAATGAGGGGTTTTCGGGAGTTTTTCCTGACTGAGTGGCTGATGATGCAAATAAGATTAGGTCATCTGTTTGTTTTTAATATCCCTCTGCTACCTGTCTCTAGCTATCTTTTCTATTTTTCTTTTCTTTTTTTAAGGCTGCTCCGATTTATCAGCCTTCAATACCGTTATTGGCCGATATTAATTCTAAATAACCTGATTGGCGTTTTCTATAAAGGCCAATCAGATGATGCAAAATACAGCATTTTCTCTACGCACCACTAAAATGGCTTCACCAGTCTGGCAGTTTAGTTTTACGGCAGTGGTTTTGCAGACCAAGAAAATCACAAACCAAGTGCGTGCTTTGTAAATCATCTCACATTGGTGTGTTGTGCACATTTAGCTTTTATTCTGATATTGATTTCATGAAATGTTATTTACATTCTATTTATTTCGTTACAGGAAAGCTATATTTGTTAAGCTCTAAGCTGCTCCCAATAACCAAGCACAGAGTGCTCTGTTTTAAGTCTCTGAGAGAGATGGATTGACAACTGTTTATTTATTAGCAGTCACCATGTGCAACATATTCCAGATACTTTTTCATCTCTTCGTTGGTAGATGTTACACGATAAATAGATGGCTTCAAGTAGACCCTGTGATCGGTGATTAATATTGGCCGATACGGCTTCTAGTGATCAGAGAATGGCCCCAAAATTCTTGATTGGAGCACTATTGGGCTTTTTTGTTTGTTTTTTCTGTGGGAGACCTTCAAGTGTAGTTATTCATCTAAAGCTTAAACTTGCAATATTTATTTAGACATTTTAATAGACAATTCCATTAAAAGTGTAGCACTCCATACAGTGCAATGCTATAATGTACAATCTCTGATGTAGCATCAGATTTACTTTTTTGTTCATCTACTACACCATCATTCTTATTTCATTTTGTATAGTTATTTCGTATGGTTGTAATTGTGCCATAAGCGTTTCCTTTGCGCTTGTGTAAAATTTATTTTTATTTGTCATATTTTATTATTAATTTTATTTCTGATTCCTATTCCTGCCCTGCTGGTTGATGGCTATTTCGTTCCCTACTGTTCCTTAAAGATTAAACATTTTTGGGACATTGTCAATGAACACCTTCTCCAGTTAAACATGTAACACTCGCTACAATGCAGTCTTGAAATATGCTGTCCCCAAATTTACTTTTTGATCAAACAGTCCCACTGTAGCATTACCTTTACTTTATTGTTGATTTGCTGTTTTTGTTTTCTATTTTGTGTATGTGTGATGGCTGCATCCGCAGCCACACAACATACAAGCTATGGTAACCCCATGCCCAGACACATTAGTTAATTTGGTACATTTCTGTTTATCATATTATACAGATAAAACCAATAACCACACCACTCTCAGATCACAACATACTCGTGGTTTATTTTCATTTTTGATATTGCATTAGTTGGCGGGTAGTGCACACCTCTGGCTTTTGTTCATCAATAAGTTATATTGGCCTGCAGATGCAGGCCATTATTTCTAATTCTCTCTGTAGTATAGTATAAGCATGATCAATCATATTTAAGTACAAATATGCATTATACACACTTAGAATACATAGTACATACCACTCCTGTTTGCTCTCTTAAAGTTACTGTATTATGCTGTTACTTTACACTTTATCAATATCAAATTACATTTGCAGAAATGTGTTGTTGAAAACTTGCAAAGGTACCATACTGCACTTGAAATGTAATTGCTGCCATCTTAAGGTGCTTGTACGTTACTACAACAGAGTTTAGCTGAGACATTATATATACACCCACAGTGACTGAAATCAGACAATAACACTTCAGATGAGTAATCCAGAACAACAAAGTGTTGAAAATATGATTTTTATTGTTGAAGTTATTAGATTAAAACAATGCAAGTATACATTATACTTATTGTAGTTGACAAACACATAATATATAATATTTATCTAGCCTTGGTTTTTCCCAGGCCTATATTGAGGGACTGTATTTGATTGTTTGTGTTGACCACACCCCCCTGTTCCTTACTGGAGACCTAGCTTTTACTTGACAACTGGTTTTAATTTGAGGAAATACAGTAGTTGTTTTATGCGATAACTGTTATGTGCTGTACTTTAAGACAATGCAAAGTTGTACCTGAAATGTTAAATGCTGCAGTGCCAGTGAATGCCGTTAACAGGACAGTAGGTTTTTGCTTCTTCTGCATTTCGTGGAAGCCTGCACAATAGTTTGGATGTCTTGGCATAGAGGCATTTGATAAGGTGAGACTTATCTGTTCCAGCACCACCATTGATGTAAAAGAATAACTGTTCTGGATTTAAGCCACAGACACACTTTAAGCACCAGTCTCGGATGGTAGAGAAGACAGACGCAAGGCGGGTGATTCTCATGAAGCCAACCTAAGCTATGTCTGTGAAAATGTTAGGACAATACTCATAAAAACTTAAAATACTTAACTTTTATTTGAAAGTACCCTATGTCTATTAAGTGGTACAGTTCATTGTTTGTTGCCAAAATATTATTTTATATGTTTTTTAACCGATTTTCAAGCCACAAATTAATTACTGTAATGGGCCCAGAGAAAAATGGCATGGTTTACCCTCAACTTAGACTAATAATTATTTAAACAGGTTTATTAAAATAAATATTAATTTGTTTAAAATTGTGTAATCTAAAAGATTATAATCAGAAATAATGATTTCTAACAATTTATAAAAAAATATTTGAGGAAAATGGAGTGTCTGAACATGCAGCTTTCATTACCGTTGCACTGCGTTCACGGTCGTGTCTTAATCGCAGCGTTTTTTTAAATAAAGCTTTTTTTACCCATACTGCACCACAAAGAAGAGGAGACAAAAAACGGCTACAAGGTAAGATTGTTTGTCATATTCTGATGTTGTTAATTGTGATGTTTATCCTTACACAGCCTTATTTCCACACCATAGGTGATCATTACTGTAATGTGTAATATTTTGTGTTGTTGAAAAGTCATTGATTAGATAGTTTACTGTAAAGAAGGTATTAAGTTAAGGAGCCCAACTGTTAGTGAAATTGTTTTAGCTTCTGTCAGTTTAAGTTAGCTTAGCTAAATGTCATTCATTACCGTAATACATAGCTTTCATTACCATGTAATATAGAGGCCTGTTACGGTAATGAAAGACAATATTACGGTGATGTGTATGGAGTTTCCTTTTTGAAAAGTTTATATTACTATTATGTAGATATCATTAATGCTAACTTATATTCTTTAATATGAAGAGCAAAGGAAAATTAAGTTAAGAAGGCTGCATCGAGAGCTAGGGTGCAGCAACATAAAGAGAAGATTTACAAAACCCCAGAACTTCTTTAGGAGTATAGGAGAAAGGAAAGAGAAAAGTAGGTCTAAATAAGAGAAGAGCAGATCCTAACCCTCCACAACACACACAGCTACAGATGAACAAACAAGACACATACAGACACAGAACAGAACACACAGCATACATATTATAGTTCATGGAATTAGAACACAGACACCTTTATTCTTTACCTTTATATTTTGCCTTTTTACTTTACCTTTGAACTTGAAAACAACATGGCTGCCATATGAATATGAAATTATGTGGGCGGGGCCTATTTGAAAAAAAATGTGTAACTCATGTGTGCGTGTGATCATAACCAAATTTGGAACACGCGTACAGTGGGCAACTTCGGGGTATCATGCAAAATTTGGTGGGTTTTCGACACTGGCGACACTATTACAATGTAATTAGAATGTTATTAAACTGCAATAATTAATTGGCTGTCAGTCTGATTGAGATACAATTTTGCACACATCTTAGCACAAAACCCCAATAACATTTGAAAGGATGGGCTGATGTTTGTAAAGCCATGACCGCCGAATCAGTTTTCAGCATCAATCAGACCGGGTTAACAATAGCACATCAGCATGAAAAGTATGTACTTCTATGCACCTTGAAGTACTGTGTGAAATTTGGAATGAATCAGCCTGTGGGGGCACTATTTTACTAATGCAAATTAGGGATGCACAACATTGGATTTTTGCCAATATTCAAAATGCCAATATTTTCATCCAACACACACACATAAACACACTCACACACACTCCACTGAATGCTGCATTGGTGTCAAGGCAGTTGCGTAGACATAATAACTATTACTGTAGTAGGCCAGTAAAGTTCCAGTGCTAGTAAAGTACATGTCGTAGGCTGAAGAAGTTCCTGTTTCAGATCTGTTTCATAGCAGTTTTCAATATTGATGCTTATCATATTTTAACAGATAAATCCCTACATCTGAAATTGGCTCTTTTCAATGTTAGATCATTAACTAACAAATCCTTTTTGGTTAATGATCTTATAACGGAAAGGAACTTGCATTGCATGTTTTTAGTTGAGACCTGGCTAAACAGTACTACTGGTGTAGCAACAATGATAGAAACTTGTCCTCCACAATACAACTT
>JAVQJF010096561.1:0-11217 GCA_036023855.1 Gadopsis marmoratus | reverse complement strand
CCTGTGCCTCGAGGAATGTGAGTATTGATGTGACTGGGGGGGGGTGAATTCATTTAGGCTAACATATTCATCATGACACAGCCAGGTTTCAGTAAGACAGAATAAATCAATGTGATATTCTGATATTAAATCATTAACTAGTACAGCTTTAGATGACAGAGATCTAATGTTTAAGAGTCCACATTTAATTATCCTGTTTTGTTGTACTGGTGAAGTGGGGGTCTTGATTTTGGGTATTTGTTTATGTATTTTTATACTGTTTTTATGTATTGCTCCTACTATGTTTACTTTAGTTTTAGTTAATGTAAGTGGTTGGGGGGCAGACACCCTCTCTGTGGAGTTTAGGGTGGGTAACAGGGCAGACAAACAGGGACAGATCAATCCAAACAAAGAGGGAAAATATAAACATGTTTAGAACATGCAATTGACATTGACTGCAGTGAAAAACATTTTAATATCAAATATGTATTCTTATGTGCATTTACATAAATTGGGTGGATCAAATATTTACAGTAATAACACCTTCCGGGGCACTGTGATCCTCTGGCATGACCACAATTTCGTTTAATTTAGCATATTTATCAACTTGGTGCTCTTCGTCTCTATTCAAAAAACTCACTGTGCTCTGCCCACCCTTACATAGGAGACAACAATGCAGGATGCTCTGCTATTTTATTCTAACCATTTAGAATGATGCTGTGCAGTGTTGCCTGTAGGTCATGTCATGCAAATAGAATGTTTCAAATGAAACAAGGAGTAAAATAATATGCAAAACACTCAAAAGTGATGCACATAAGTATAGCAAATATGTCTTTAAATGCTCTATAAAACTGTACATCCTCCTCACACACACTCAGCCACACGTAAGTATTCACATATATACCAAGCTTCACATCGTATATGTTCTAAGAGTATATATGTGTTTTAAAGCATTTTAAATGTAAATTGTGACCATGTTTAAATTGTGACCATGTTTTGTTTTTACAGAATCTTAAAATAATTCCATAGGGTTGACGTCTGTGCTCAAGTTACATTCAGATGAGCTCTGTTTCACATGTTACTGTGAGCAGAATGTGAAGAACTCTGACTGGAAGTGTCAAGTTAGCTTTCTAGTTTCTTCTTACAGCACATTAGACAGAGCCAGAAAAGCACCACTGACTGCTTGACAAGGAATCTGTAAAATGTAGTGAGGGGTTTATCCACACTATCGCTGCATGTCTCGAAAAACTGCATTCCTGTAATGTACACATACAAACAGTTCTGCAGGCATCTGAATGTTGCCTACAGCAGATGGTAGAACATGTATTTGCCTTTAGTGTCACTAGATGGAAGCATTTTAGTTGTTTCTACAGACCTAAAAAAAGTCAACAACATATTTGACAGATATTGGCTTGGCTTTTCTTGTGTTATAGGATCATGCCATGACTGAGTGTGTCTGAGTGTGTTGTATGACTTCAGATATAAATGTCATAGAGCAGCATTCAACAAAGAGGATAAAGGGAGATGTATGAAACACAGTAAATTCTAGAGCTGACAACGTGTCATCATGACATAGGTCAGTGCTCTGTACACTTCACAACCAGACCTCATAAACCAGATACCCCTTGCTATAAATAATTTGGTGAAGCTACTCACACCGCATTAAGGATGTGAATAAATGTAGCTATAATGCTTTGACCATGGGAGTGGGGCCTAAAGAGTACCACAACAGAATCTCCTCATTAACTTTGTTGTTGATGGGGAAGATGTCAAAGCTAAATTCAGGTTTTGGACATGTTATAGCATGATAGCATTGAGCTTCAGCATCTTATTTTGATTTTATTTCTTTTTGTGAGTGTGTGTGTGTGTGTTTATGGGAGGGGGTGGGGTGTGAAAAAGGCATACAAATATTTGGGCAGGTTGTGAAGGTGCAGAATTGCTGACAAACGCAAGAGGTTGATTAAGAAGTGGACAGTTGCTGAATAAATCAGAGACATTGCAGTAATTCAGGTCTGGAACCAAGCTCTACAAGTGGCCAGAAGAACATGGAAAATATGAACATTTCCATGACAACTGAGCAAACTGATACTGACCATGTATATGGTTAAAAAGCACCAGGACAAGTGAGTGTGTCGACCTTGAGTTGAGATTGTTTTATCAACTGCTGTTACAAGTGTCAAGAAAGAACTGTCAAGCTAAACCTCTTCAAAAGGTTTCACAGAGATCTTGGGATTCAGTCAATGACACCTTTGCTTATATTCCACCTCCCTCTGAGTATTGCCACACTCCTACCGGCCAACTTGACAGAATATAAGCTACCGTACCATCAAGCTATTCTTAGAGATCTACTACACCAGACAAGACACAACTCTAGTGGTTGTTGACAAAACACAACACACCGTATCCAGCAACATGGAAGTACTCTGGGGATTACAGCCACTGTGCTGTGCCAGGATACATTTCTAATGCTCTTCTCCCTGTAAAATCTCTATGGCATCTGCATGCCACCCTGTTACCCCATGATAGGAATAACTGGACAGTCATAGCGGCGGCTCAGCCTCATGCCACACAATTATCTCAATTAACACCAGCTACAGGCCCTGCTATAGACCTGAGAGAAGAGCATTGTGCGTGTGCTGTTTTGGATTCATCAGATGGGAAAAAAAGTTGGAGGGAGGAGGATGAAGAGAGGAAAGAGAGAGAGTTCATGTTGTAACATGACTCTGGTGTGACCCTCTTGGTCGTTGCTCCTCATTCCATTGTTTGACATTTGCCTTGGCAGCAACGCAAGGCATCATAAAACATGCATCCAACATAACTTCTGTAAACACACCAGGACTTAGCCTTCCAGTCTGTATATCTTTCAGCCTCCAGCCACCTGTGCTGCTATCACAGCTCAATCTGTCATTTGTCCCAGTCAGGGTTTTGTATAGGATTTGCCCTAGAAGACTCAAGATTAGAAAAGAGCACCATAAAGCAGTAGCCATTAAAGTACCATGTATCAGCAACCTGTTACTGATAGAGTAAAGCTTCTGCTACATGCAAAGGCTCTCACTATTACACCATAGGCTACCTGAGCTTCCTTAAAACTACACATCAGGAGTACAGCTGCTATGGAGATAGCATATGGGGACCATAAGAACTGTGATTGGGTGCTGTCCTTGTGTGTTCTCACAAGCTTCTAATGCTAGTAGAGATTGATTAAAGTGAACAAAGAATAAAGGCATTTCCACTGCAAACCTTCTGCTCACCATGAATAAAACAACGTAAGTACAGCAACTGCACAAAATGCAGAAGTTTCATATTCAGTAATGAGGCAGACCTATCCACCATTGCTCCAACCTGATGATGGTACAAGATTAAAAGTCAGGAGATTATTAAAATCATCCTGTGGGGGGAAATAAATGTCTGTACCAAATTTTATGACAGTCCTTGACTGAGATTTCATTCAAAAGTACAAATATCAAACTGAAGGTGGTGCTACAGGAAACGTGAGGAGATCACCAAAGTCAGTAGGAATCATCATCAGGGGATCATGGATGGAGTGTTGGGCCAATCCGTCTCAGAGATTATGATATTTCACAGGATAAATAAAAACTTTAAAAATCTTATTATTTAATTTGTCACTAGGGCTAACAAGCTATTATTTTTAATTGTTTAGTCTACAATAATTTATTAATTAAATGTAAGAAATTGTCTAAACACATTATAAAAACCTAAGGGTAATACATTTTCATTGTCATGAGCAAAACAACCAATCGTCACGTAAATGACTGAACAGTGTATATAAAAAGGTGGACAACATGGCAGCGCTCCAAAAGAAAAGCCGAAACATCTGGATTGCCTCATGGTGGCTGGCTGCAGTATAGGTCATAAAGCTATGTTAGCAGATGGGACATGGGCCAAACTGGGAACATTTCATTTGATGTGTACTTTGGTTTTTCAAAGATGGTTTCTGTAGTTTTAGGTAGCTCTTATCACACTAATGTATGTAAGTGCTAATTTTTCTTCTAAGTTTGGTTTTAATTAGTTATTTGATGCTATCATCATCATCATAAGGGAGTTTGACTGAAAACTGTGAGTGTGCTCACAATTGATTCAGGCAGATGCATGGGCAGGATACTGCATCTCCACTGCGGAGATGGCAGCGCCCATATCCAGGATACTTTGGCTTCATTTTTATACAGTGGGAGGACGTGAAGACACATTGTCCATCTTTATATGCAGTCCATGTAAATGACTAATTCAATGAATTTAAGCTTATTAAAAATATAATTGTACCATTTTTTCAATCAAGTTATTGAATAATCAACCAATAATTGCAGTTCTATTCATCATTAAAGAATACAATTGGAAACTGTACATTTGTTGTCAAAATGAGCTGATTAACTGGAAAATACAGAACTGTTGAGGTAAATCTGAGTTCAGGAGTAAGATAAAATAAGATTATTGTTTGTTGTAGCAGCACAAGGACAGACAAATATACAAGGTAAAAAAATTAATAATGAAAGGTATAAAACTAAAGTAAGAATTAAAGAAAATATAGAAACTGTACAAGAACAAATTAAAGACAAAATTACAAGGGTACAACTCTATTAGGCAGAACACTAGCCATGAAGTGGCATGTCAATCTGAAACCATATCTTAGCAGCCTGTCTTCACCCACTCTATCAACACTAGCATTGCTATAAACCCCATTCCTTCACTCCATCTACTTACTAACCTTTCTATATTAAGGCCAACTGACCCCCTCCTCTTGTCTGACCATCAGAGTGCTGTACATACACATTTCATCAGAGGTATTCTGTAGTACATACATTACTTAGTGTGATCTCTGATTGCTGATTAGTGTTTATTATGACTTCAATGCACAACTGAAACTACAGTCACTTAGTCAGTGCATGTTATATTATTATTATTATTATTATTATTATTAAAGACTTTCAGGTTTTTTTTGGATGAATACTTTTGTATATACTTATATTTTTGTTTCATTCTCATGCACTGTAGCTGACAGCCTGTGGAAATACTGTGATCCATCAGAGGTCTGGTTTAAATGGTATACCTCCAGCATTAGTCCTGTACAGTATATTGGTCTATGCTTTCAAAGCTTTACATATCACTCATCTCTTCCACTCATGCTAAAATGTTCACAGTTGAAAGGATCGTTCTCCCTTGAAGCCTATGGTAGCTCACAAGTGGATTTAATAAAGTTGTCTGTCTGCCTTTTCACCAGGCAAGCAGGCTTAGAATTTCTTAGGAACTGGTAACACTTTATTTCAGTCCCCCTATTTAACATTCAAAGTTTAAAGTTGGACTGGAATTAAAATGTATGTAATGCTGGTTTCTCTTAGCATTAATTACAGTTACTTAATTAAACTTAATCGGAGGGGAGGGTAAAATAGAGCACAGGACAACTTTGTCAATCTCACTTTACTTTAGCCTCCTCCACAGCCGGACCACCAAACATCTCAAAACACAACACCGTGATACACTCCTCTCACTCTCCTACATCATATCACTCATCACACCCATCTCTACCATTATTCGTCAAAAGTACCATACAACTCCCCCCCCCTCACACGCACACACAGAGAGAGTTTCCTTTAATAAAATAATGCAGTAATTAAATCTGAGAAAGTAATCTCTAAAATAAATCTTCACAACACTAAATCTCATTTTACATTAATTTTACTAAGATATCCGTATATACAGTATATCCTTAGTGTTCTTTTGATTTGTGTACTTATTTGGAGAACACTTTAATTACTAAAAAAGAAGAAATTAAGTTTTACCATATTTCCTCTAGCAGCCTTTATTTACCTGAACTGCTGAAGGTAGCAGGCCTTGTATTTCTAATTCCCTCTGTTTGATAAGTATAATTGCTCATGTTTTAGCACTAAGCCTCTTTTTGATCTGCTCCCGTTTGCCCTGTAAAATTACTGCATCACGCTGTTACTCAACACTTCCTTTATCAGTTTCAAAGTAAAAGCCTTCTAGTGTTTCAGTGGACATAAACCCTTACCTTTCATTTCTTAACAAGGCTTTTATTATATAACATTCAGGAAACATGTTGAGGAAAAGAAATTGACTTGCAAAGTTCCCATACGGCCAAAGGTAGCCTCTGCTAGTTGTCCAGGGAGGCTGGGTGACTGTTGCTTTGGCTGAGAGCCAAAGCCAAAGCCCACGATTCACCACCGACCAGTTCACGCTTCTAACAGGTTCTCTCCACTCCACGACACACCGGCCAAGAAACCAACTGATTATTGATAGCTCTATTTTGAGAAATGTGAATGTTAGCGACACCAGCGGACATAGATAGTTGGCATGCACATAATAAGAGCCATTATCCATAACCATATCCATGAACCATATCCAGCATTGTTTTTTCCCGTTACTAGAGGCCCAGCCCTTAATTGACTCTCGGCTTTTATTGGAGGAAATACGGTATATATTTTGTTATAGTGGCCCCTACATTAGTGTTCGCCAGGATGCCTGCATTTTTGCTTCCGACTGGCAATGTCTGCACTGTAAATTGTCCATAATATCACTACACTTCCAATGACCACACAGGATGTTAACCAGTTGACAGGTTAGTCATTGCTTTTTGCTGTTTCTCCTGAGTGTGATTTATGTATTCCCTACATTAATGACATACATCTTGCACGTCTATCTACTGCTTATGCTTATAAAGGATAAAAATGTTGTAATTATGGATACTAAATCAATGATCAGGGACAGAACACAATGACAGTAATGACATAATAGTTTTGTGAATGATAATTCTGGAGGGTGTGATAATTGTGAACCTTCAGAACTTAAAAGCAGCAGCTGAAGAATGTAGCTGGCTTAAATCCATGTGCATACACGAATGTGTGCATGGATTTTGTGCATTCCTTCTGTGCATTTGCATGTGAGTGAAACTACCATGGTACAAGATGAACCATCTTTCACCAAGAGTTGGACTGTAAACATACAGTTTGTCACGCCCAAAAGCCCTCTACCCAGAATCATAACTGGCTATTAATAAATCTTTTCTTCCACAGCAGGTGTTTACACCAAGTGCCTGAACGTGTCTATATTTTAATGTGTGGTGGGGTGAAGTATTTCCCTCTTGTAGAATGGGTGAAACCACTCTTGCAGATCATGCGCAAAGACACGTGCTAAGCCACATAAAAGAAAGTGTAAACTAGCCAAATGACTGAAACATCATGTACAGGCAATTTGTGCATATAGACAGAGTGAAATCACAACCAATCATTAATGTTCTGGTCAGTGTTCAGAACAGCTGTCAGATATTGAGTGACACTTTTGGAAATTATGACATGTAAATGTAATTTCACACAGGGTTAAATTTCTCGAATCTTAACATTCAAGCTTTGAACTAAATATCATGTCATCCAGCCTCCTTTCTATTTGGCTGTTGTTCTGCTGTGTGAGATATGCAGTTTGTAAGGAATTCACCTTCTAAACACTTGCTGTCTTGTATACTTACAGTTTGGGTAAAGATATAAAAGTAAAATACCTTTGAATCACACTTTAAGTCCTGTAAGACTTTTGTAAGCTAATATATTATCTGTGTGATCTATAGTGTTAAATAATTGATGCTTTAAAGCTCCTTAATCAATATTTTTACATATATTAACAATGGATGAATTTAGTATATGTTATGTGAAAGGGGTAATGCCAAGCCCTGAGAGAATTACCCCTGACTCTGCAGTTCCCCATAAATACTCTACTCCGAGTGTTTTAGCATCTTCTGAGCTTATTATTTTGGTTTTAGGACCGTTCTCACTGTTCTTTCCAGTAGCAGCAGGCAGCTGTTGTGAAAAAGGTCCAATAAACACTCTGTGCACTACTGTCCAGCACTAAACAGTAGACAAAGTTAGCAACTCTAGTAGTTGATGAACAAAGTAGGTCAGTTAGCCACTAAAAAGCCAGATATTTTGCCCAAGAGCTGGTTGAGACCAAAGTCAGAGCTAAAAAGAGTGTAAATACTAGACCTACATTCATGCAGGCCTGAAACGTGACTCCAAATGAATGCACCCAGTCTGCTGGATGTAGGCTAAATACGCAATTGTTCATATCAATTATGCAGGTTTAATTTGTAAGAACATTTTTGATATTGGAGCAGGCCCTTGACCTTGACACCACATCTATGACTGTTTTGTTTACATACTAAATACACAATAAACTAAAGAATTACTGAAGAATTATTAGTAACAACTGCCATTACATAAATGTAGCAGAGTGGAAAGGTGCAAAATTGCCCTCCTAAATTGTACTTTGGTCAATCTGAGCTTGCTGCAAGGTCAGGACAAGCATGTTGCCGCTGGTGATGTCGGTGCTCTAGTCTAGTCAGAGCTGCAGCTATGGGCCAGTGTTTCATCAGCCTATAGAGCCCATTATATGACGGAGCATATAAGAAAGAGAATGGTTACACATGGTAACTCTGGTACTATGAGCACAGCCACATAGTTTGATGAACTTTGATGGATGTGTCTCAGATAGTAACTTGTCCTCTCCAACAGAGAAGATGGTAGAACTAAGACTGATAGAACTAAGACTACAATATGTTACCTTAAATTTCACATTGTTTGTAAGAGTCAAAAATACATTGTTGTTTTTCCAAGAACCAGAATCAGAATCAGGATTATTGCCAGTATGTTTTCACATACAGGAATTTGCTTTGGCGTGTTGCTGCAATAAAATATGAATATAAAAATAAGTAAAATAAGATAAAATATGGATATTAGATATTAGGATATTAGAGCAATATACTTGTGCAAGGTGTGCAAGTATTAGCACAGATATACTGGAAAATATATAGGAAATTGGAAATTGTTTTTATATTCTTGTCGAGTGGAAACAGGATGAAAGCTATGGAAGTGTTTTTGAGTTGCTGCAATGTGTACTTTTTCACTGGAGCTGAAAAAGCCATTTACGCTTGCTTCAAGGCTTTGAGCTAAACAAAGTTTGTCACATCCCATCCCAGACCTATGTCTGCTCAGGACGCACAGACCTGAAACTGATCTTGATCTTCTGGTCTGACTCTGTGTAAGATGGCAAACAGGCATAGTTTCCCAAATGTCAAAGTGTTCCTGTTAGATGTTAGAGCTATGTCAGCAGAAAACAGATAATCTTTTGGAAAGGGTGGCCTCATTGCTCCTGATGAACATTCCTTGATGTGGAGGCGGGTACAATCATCAGTTGGAGTTAATATCCATTAATTGTGGAAAAAAACATACTCTTTTCACTGATATCCCTGAACTGACAGCTGAGGCTACACTGCATGGTGTATCTTCTTAAAATTGATCTGAAAATGTTTGCCAAAAAAACAGCAAGAACTCTGCCTGCTGGGAGCTAGTTTGTCAGCCTACACAGCTCTGTAATTCCATTCCTGTGAGGCTATGAGGGCAGCAGTGGTATCGTGATGGGATGGGAAGTTGGGATATGGACCCTGTCTGGCACCTTGAAGACTACTCTGCACCATCCAGGGATGTAAAAGATCCCAAATATGACATGACCCCATGTCTGTGGTGACAGTGTAATATGATGATCATCCAACTTTAAAACACACTCCGCAACATAACTTTAATCACTGATGGCAGCCTCACACAGGCTGACTGAGCACTAGGGAGGTTTCTATTATGATAGTGGACTGCAACCAAACATAACAGGATGCTTTTAGAATCATGCAGTAGAAAAGTAGATACAGTATATACGTATATAGCTGCATAAGCGCTATATAAGAAAGAGTCCATTTACCATTTACCATATAAACATTAAATGTAAGTAGTAATAAATTAGACTAGAATTTGAGAAAGCCAGCAGCCCTGGACTGCAGCGACAGACACCTCATTAACCTCCACAGTGCTGCGCGTGTGGACACTTGGTGCCACGGGCCACAGTGTTGAGTGATTTCAGGGTAAATGAAACACACACAGCCCAACTCACCATTAAGCCTGCCCGAGTTTTAGACAACACCCCAGGGGATTTGACTGTATGAGTGCCACAGCTTGAGTACATTCATAGCTTCCACTTCAGGACCATGAAGGTGTTGGCTCCCCCCAATGAAGTGGATAGTTTTAACAAACAAATTGCTTTGGAGACTGTGTAGATGATTAATATTGTGAGCCTTCTTTATGAAGGCAAACTTTAAAGACATTTTGCTTTTATCATGACAACTGCCTATGCGTATCACCTTGGGTTGCTCTCACAACTAGACTCAGCATTTTCTTCTTTATTTGAATTTGTTTGCAGATGAGATGATGCTACAGCCATGCTAACGGCTCTGTAAGGCTGTACTTAGATACAACAGTGCTTAGAGCTTATGTCAGAATGTTAACATGCTGTATGTGTAGTTTTGCAGGTGTTTGATTATAAACCAAAATAATGGATATGTTGACCTGATAGATGAAAAGTCAGAGAATCACCAAAATCATTAGGATTTATCCTCTGGGCACCATGGATCTCATGGTAATCCATCCAATTGTTGTGGAGATATTTTACTAAAAATACAAAATGTCAACCTCAAGATGGAGTTAGAGGGAAACTCAAAGGATCAGTCCGTAGAATTCATCCTCTGAGGATCATCTGCACAAAATGTCAAGGCCCAAAGTGGTGGATGGACTGGCCAACCAAAAGACAGATGTTGCCAACCTTAGAGCCACACCTGTAGCTGGCAAAAAATAAAAATAATTAAAGCTGCAAGCAACGTTGAACGGGCCCTCGCAGACCTGTGCACGTCGGGGTGTGTGCACGTCGGGGCACGTGCACGTCGGGGCACGCGCGCTGCGACCTCGGGCGCTGAGAGCCCATACCTCTCCCTTTCACTAGGTGGCTCTGTGACCGCAGATGTCAACGAGTGCGCAGTCGACCTCAGGCTGAGGCGTGCATCACATGTGTGAAGTTTTGTGCCTGTCGGACAATGCACAGCAGAGGAATAAACTACTTCCTGTTTATGGCGAAGGACGCCATGACCACGGATGAAAACGTGCATGTCCTCTGCTTCAGGCCGGGGGGGTCATGACATGTGAAAAGTTTGGCGCCTCCCAGACAAAGCACAGCACAGATACAATCCCCTTCCTGTTTCAATGCCAACGCCTAACTTCCACGCCACGCCACGGGCACGCCGTTCACGTTAATACCCTGGGCGTGCCAACTTTTCATGGCGAAGGCCTTTAGATGACACAGCCCAGGTTTGAAGTCGATACGATAAAAATTGAAGGAGGAGTT
>JAVQJF010096559.1:0-22596 GCA_036023855.1 Gadopsis marmoratus | reverse complement strand
CTCGGGGTTCAGTGTCTTGCCCAGGGACACTTCGACATGCGGATAGCAGGAGCTGGGATCGAACCACCAACCCTGGGGTTAATGGACGACCGCACTATCCTCTCAGCCACAGCCGCCCCCGACTGTGGCTAACCCTAACCCTAACCCTAAAAAATATGTTTCTTCATTTAAAACAAAAAATATTTACAAAATACATCAGTTACTGAAGCGTGGCCGAGGTTTACAAAGAGCTCCACTGCTCTGGGAGATTATAATTGTCCTGCCTCTTGTTTTACCGTTTGATGATGTCTCTTTTCCCCTTTGTACAAGGACCTTACATGTTCAATTCTCTTGTCTTTTGAACATTTAAAATCTGAATAGGACCATTGGTTGAGCTTTTGCATTTTGGCAGAATTATAGAACTCTGCTTCCTGCGTTCTGTATTAGCTTTTCCTGCCGAAAACAAACACACAAAAAATCATTTGTTTTCCAAAGGTTTGTCCGAGCTACAAGCATACCTAAGCCACTGCAGTGCACGTTAACATATATGTGACGTCGTACATCTAACATATACCCTCACCCCTCTCATGCTGCATGTTTTAAGCCTAACCTGTCTCTGTCTTTGATGCCTGCCTTTCTAACTGGCTGCAGCCACGCTTCCGCGGAAAGAGAGTGCACTCAAACAAGAAACAGAAAGTAAGTATGACATTTGCATAGAGCTATTCCACTGTCAAATTATCCACTCTGCTTCTTACCACTGTGCCTTATGTAGCTCCACTAAAAGGAATCCTTTGCTCAAAGCCCTTCGCTGCCCCATACATATCACTTTAAGCTCTGCTAACCATTACCTCGCCACGTACCTGGTTGGTTTGTCCTAAATCTCCATAATGCAGCTGAACGCATCATCATATATGATTATATGATGAATGCCTTAAGAAAAAGCTAACCTTTGATATCCATGTTATTTTTGGTGATTTGCCTATACAATTGTTTCGATTAGTGTCTTAATTGACTTACTGTGCCTGCAGTTTGACTTGAATTACACTGTATTTGTTGCGCTGTGTTAGGCCTTCATGGCAGCTCTGGGAAGTTGACAGGTTCTACTTCAAGCCTGAACAAGCTGACAGTGCAGGGCTCCAACAGTCGGCGTTCCCAGTCTTCCTCGCTGCTGGACATGGGCAACATGTCCGCCTCCGACCTGGACGTGGCCGACAGGACCAAGTTTGACAAGGTGACACTGCCAGAGAATACAAAGACCTACTCAAACCATTAAATGTGGAATGGAGATAAAACTGCCTGTGTACACATGTTGCCTCTGTATATTCAGAGATTAAATGGAGGGTATTTCTTTTTGCAGATATTTGAGCAGGTCCTCAGTGAGCTGGAGCCTCTGTGTCTTGCAGAACAAGACTTCATCAGCAAGTTCTTTAAGCTGCAGCAGCACCCGACAGTTACACCCCCTCTTGCTCAGGTAAATCTGTGATCAGATATCGGAAATAGGTGTGACCGCAGGATCATACAGTATGCCCCCTACTGATGTGTTTGTCTTTAGTAACGTATGAAATTGTCTAGTCCAAAAGAATAATGTTCACTCTTTGTTAGCTGTACTCGTGTGGTGGCGTCTGAAATTTGAACTTTTTTCTTGCCTGAACGTCTGATATAATACAGCAATAGGAGACACTGGCATGTTTTGAGTTACAGCATCATTCATATATATGTCAGGATGTTTGGATGGATTTGTCATGTTTTCGGTCTCTTCTCTTGTCAGCCTGAAACAGAGGATTTAGATGGAGGCATACCGTCAAGAATGGCCCCGCAGGTTGAACACAGACACTCCTTGTCATCAGAGTGAGTAGCTGCACATCGTTGGCTAACAGCTCTGCTGCAAATATAACCCATCTTCACTGCCAGAAGCATTATTCCTATTTTCTACGTATTTCAACTTCTGCTCATTTCACTTATCGCTGCCTTTTTTCACCCTCAACTTTCTCTCTCACTCCCTCCTTTTTCGTGACTCAAGGAAAGATATGGTGCGGCTGATGATGAATAAAATCTTCCAGAGCATCGAGACAGAGCTTAACAGTCTCATTGCTCTGGGCGACAAGATTGACAGCTTCAACTCTCTCTACATGCTGGTGAAGATGAGCCACCACGTGTGGACAGCTGAGAACGTTGACCCGGCCTCCTACCTCAGCACTACATTGGGAAATGTGTTGGTCACTGTCAAGAGGAACTTTGACAAATGCATTGTGAGTAGAGTCCAAATGATGAGGGGAATTCTAGTCTTGTGAAAATGGAAATGCTCTGCTTGCTTTTCAGTTCTTTTTATGATAAATTAAACTATGGTTAAGGTCTTTGAATTGAATATGATATATCTTTTTCTCACAGTCTGGTCAGATCAGACAGATGGAGGAAGTGAAGATTTCTAAGAAAAGCAAAGTTGGTATCCTGCTTTTTGTCAGTCGGTTTGAGGAATTTGCTGAGCTGGCTGAAACAATCTTCCGTAACGCAGAGCGCAGAGGGGACCTGGATAAAGCTTACGTCAAACTTATCAGAGCTGTCTTCATGAATGGTGAAACCACAAAAAAAAAAGCATCTACTTATTGGCTATAGATAATGTGGTACTTATGGGATGCCCGGAAACCAAAGATCTGAATATTGCTTGTCTTTTCAGTGGAGAAGGTAGCCAACGAAAGCCAGAAGACGCCACGGGACGTTGTGATGATGGAGAATTTCCACCACATCTTTTCGACGCTGTCACGTCTAAAGATCTCCTGCCTGGACGCAGAGAGGCGAGAGGCCAAGCATAAATACACAGACCATCTGCAGTCCTACGTAATCAACTCTCTGGGCCAGCCTCTGGAAAAACTCAATGTAAGTCATGTTGTCATGTTCCTGGACACGAGTACTGATATGCAGGATGTGAGCATTTCCCGAGGGGCTGTGTTCAATGCCTCATGGGTGAACTGTTATCGCTCTCCCACAGCATTTCTTTGAGGGAGTTGAGGCACGTGTGGCCCAGGGTGTTCGTGAGGAGGAGGTGAGCTACCAGCTGGCCTTCAACAAACAAGAGCTGCGTAAAGTTATCAAAGAGTATCCCGGCAAAGAGGTGAAAAAGGGACTTGATAACCTTTACAAGAAGGTGGACAAACACCTGTGTGAAGAAGAAAGTCTGCTACAGGTGAGAAACTGAAAGATTTGAGAGGTAAACCTGCTCAGCTGGCCAGTGGCGTCACGTTCCTCATCCCCTTTCTGTATCTGTTGCACTTCCTGCTGTGCCCCACTAGGTGGTGTGGCACTCCATGCAAGACGAGTTCATCCGGCAGTACAAGCACTTTGAAGATTTGATCGGCAGATGCTACCCTGGATCTGGAATCACCATGGAGTTTACCATCCAAGACATGTTGGAGTACTTCTCCAGCATCGCCCAGTCTCACTAATTCAGCTGCTGTGCGCTGTGATTCACTACTGCCCCACATGGCCAAGACATACACTAGCTATTCACAATTCCACAAACTACCCTGTATTTGATGTTTGGAGAAAGAACAGTTCACCGCGTGTATTTTAATGAAAGGGATCTGCACGATGGACAGTGGGAGCAGATGCCTCTGCGTTGTGTGTCTGTTCTTTTGAGATTTAACGACGCTGCTCGCAATGCTTTGTTTATTATTTGTTAGCTTTTTGTTATTTCTTTACGCCATATGTACATAATAAATTCGCAGTTGCCGACCCATTCGATGCTGTATTGAGTATTTTATATTGATTGTATTGTTAAGCACATGCCATTGGATATTTCTGGATAGTTATGCTCGGGTTAAATCTCTGTGCCGGCTCCGCCCTCCGCCTGCTGAACGGACAACGCCGGCTCCCAAAACACGCCGCCCCCCCCCCCCTAGATGTTCCTGTGTCTCACTTCCATGGTGACGAATCCAATCGGAGCTCATCGGCGCTCTTTTCAAACCCTTTACCGCGGAAACGTGTTAACTCGAGAGTTGTTCATTAACAAACTTCTAACGGGAGAGCACAATGTAATGCCAGCGTTTGAGTTGAAACGCAAGATATTGGTCTAAGTGAGATTTTTTTTGTTTTTTTTTGTCGGTGATGTAGAACCAAGTTGACGTTAGTAAGGCTAGCTGCCCGGAAAGGAAGCACGGTAAGTTGATGCAAACTCCTTGAGATTTAACGCTACATAGCTGACCTTAATTGGTTAATGGTAGCCAAACGCTGCTGGCTAGCCGGCTAATGCTACTTACAGGTAACGCACTTAATGCTAGCTAAGTAGTTACCCACATAATGCTAATAGGGCTTGTCAGCCGGTAAGCTAGCTGCTTCACATTAGCAAAACATAAAATAACTGGCTAACAGTTGGTTAGCAAGCTGAACGGGTAACGTTAGTCACCGTATCCCAACACGGGTCTTAACAATATACGTAGTTAATTTGTAATAATAGTAACCGTTGCTGTGTTGTGTCACCGTAACTTCAGTGCCACAACGCTGTCATGAACAACATCGCGGAGAGGAAGTTCGTCAATTTGAGGAAGCGTCTGGATCAGCTGGGCTACCGACAGCCTCTGGGAATAGAGTCACTGCCACTAGTGGAGAAGCTATTCAGGTGAAGCCTTTAGCTGCACCTGCTCTCCATGATCCCTCAATGTCAGCCGGTCCATTCCAGTCGATGAGATGTAGTTCAGACATTTCGTCTCTGTGTTACAGTGACCTGGTCCACACAACAGAAAGCCTGCGCAATGCCAAACTCTCAGCAGGGAAAACTGAGAAAGAGAGTCGAAACCATGATGCTCTTCTGGAGCCACACCGGGCGGAGAATGCTCGGGTGGTCAGGGAGAACAATGAGCTGCACCTCGAACTTCTCAAGCTGAAGGAGGAGAAGGACTCTGTCACCAGAGGTAAGCTGTGACAACCAGTTGGCCCCTCTCCTCAGTACAATCTCTCAAGGTTCTTTCCACAGCCTTAACTCACACAGCCTTCGTTTGATAAGGAAACATAACCTTGTCTTGTTTCAGAGCTCAAGACCCACATCAGGAAACTGGACCACGAGACATCTGACCTGAAGTTTTTGAATAATCAGTATGTGCACAAAGTTCGCTGCTTGGAGAAGGATGGCAAGGCTAAAGCTGAGCGCATCCAACAGCTGCAGGAGAAGAACATGCAAGCTGTGGTGCAGACGCCAGGTAATGCCAGGGGTCTGACTTAAGCACTGAAAGTGATATTTGCTACATTTTGGTAATGTTTTTTAGCTGAACCATATTAAAAATCAAGTGGCTGAAGAGCGCCTTTCCTCCTACACACTTTCACAGGTGGAAAGAAGCGCAGCATCCCTTTCAGACGTCAGAGAATGCAGATTGATGAGCTCATACCCGCCTCCTCTACATCAGCGTATCCTGTGTCGCAGCCTGATGATCCGTATGTAGCTGACCTGCTGCTGCTGGCAGATGGAAGGTTTGTTGTCTTTTGTGACAGCTGAATGGAGAGGAGGTAACTTCTCTATGGAGGTGTTGATTGCGTTTGTGTGATTGCTTCAGCGGCTGTTTGACTGTGTGATTTTTATTGGTAGAATCCATGAGCTACAGGAAGTCATCATAAAGGTCAAACTTGACCTGGAAAATGCTCAAGAATATATAAAACACCTGAATACACAGGTAAGAAATAAATGAACTAGAAGCATTTTATACTTTGACATGTTAAAAGTTGTTATAGAGGTGATGAGATGTTGCTTTAACACTTCTTTTAGGTGGAGGAGAGGGACAAAGAGATCGAGCGTCTGAATCGTGCTCTTCAGGGAGGACGGCCTCATGATGTAATTTCCCTCGAGGCTCAGAACATCAGCAACGAGAAACTGATCGCCCATCTTAACCTTCAGGCAAGCTTAGCAGTCATATAGGATATTTACCTTGATGTATGAATACATATGGAATATATTTGGAGCATGAGGTGTTCAGAGATCCTTCAACAGAGAGGTTATCTTGGTCTTGAGCCCAATTTCCCTGGAAGAAATGTGGACTCTGCATTGCCAGTCCCCACCCTCCTGTCTGTTGACTGTTAGGTGCTACTGCTTTGTGTTTTGCAGATTGAATACCTTCAGGAGACCAACAGGACACTGGAGCAGAGGGTAGAGGGTCTGCAGCAGAGGAAGAAGGACGCCTCCTCCAAAGTGGCCAATCTGTCTTTAAAGAACCTGGAACTGTGTGAAGAGCTAACGCATATAGACGACCTCGCAAAACAGCTGGAGATGGACAAGGAGCGCGTGTTGGAAACGGCTGACGTGGAACTGCAGGAAGCTAAAGTAAGAAGATGAGAAAGACATTCAATTCAGTTTAATTTATATAGCGCCATATCATAACAAAGTTATCTCAGGGCACTTTTTCATAAAGAGCAGATTTAGACTGAGTCTTTATTTACAGAGACCCAACAATTCCCACCATGAGCGGCACTAGGCGACAGCGGCAAGAAAAATCTCCCTTTTAACAGGCAGAAACCTCGAGCAGAGGGTCATCTGCCTCGACTGGTTGGGTTGAGAGTGAGGGAGAGCAGGAGGAAAGGGAACACAGTTCCTCATAGAGATGTAAAGCAATAGTAGTAATGAAAATGTTGACCATTTACAGGCAGTGTATTGGGTCACACAGAATGAGTACAGTGAAAACAAACCCTGAAAGCTGAAATCTCTTTTTTTCAACAGAAAGAAATTCAAAGGCAGCAGAAAATTATCGATGACTTGGAGGATATTATCACAAAAATAAGAAGGGTATGTATAGTGAATATTCTGTTATATTTTCTTAATTGGACTTCTGATGAATTTTAGTATATATGAACATCAAGATATTCCACTGTAGTTTGCCAAAAATCTGTCTTACATAGTTTTATTACACAAGCTAAAAACAGAATCTGTTGGAAATTACTGAATTCAGGAGCGGTCTGAAGGTGACTTTGAAAAAGACCGTCTCAGAGACCACCTGGTGGAGCTCAAAGAGCAGAATGAGAAAATGGAGGGGCTGGTGAATTTTCTGGAGGTGGAGAAAATCAGACTGCAAGACAAGATAGAGAAAATGATGGCAGCTGGTAAGCAGCAGTTTGGTTTGCCTTGACTGTTGGAAGCTATTCTTAAAGCAGCTTTACGTTATTGACATTAATGTATAACTGACTTGTTGCTGTCTCCTAGAGAAAGACCTGGTGCTGGAGTTGGAGACCATGCAGACTAAACATGGTGTTTGTGGAAGGGAACGCTCCCCATCGCGGCTGGATGCATTTGTGAAGAGTCTAGAGGAGGAGAGGGATTTCTATCGCCAGGAGTCGGAGCGCTACAAACGAGCTAGGGGGGCTGGTGGCCTGGATTTAAGCCCCAGTCGTAGTCCAGGCAGGGGCAGGAGTCCCTTGTCCAAAGTATCCAGGGTAAGAGACGACAATAAAAACAATTAGCTTAACATTTTAAGGTTATCCTCATAAAACTCATGCAAGAAGTAAATTTCAGGGAGGGGTTGCAGAGACGGAACTGCTTGGTTTAGTAAAGGAAAGAGATGAGTTGAAGGCCGCTCTGTTGGACTTTGAGAAGCACACCGAGGACATCCAGAAGGATGTGAAGGTCCTCAGCACTGAGAGGGACCATTTCAAAACACTGTTTAAACAGGTGAGTTTGAGAAACATTCTTCTACCAGGTGGACACCATTTCTCTTCCACTTATAAGGACCAAATGTTTTTGTTCACTTAGGCTCAAGAGGACCTGAAGCTGGCCCGTAGCACAGACATGTCAGCTGACCTGTTGAGACTGAGGGAGGAGATCAAACTGGGAGAAATCAGAATCCAGCAGATGAGCGCTGACAGAGACAGCCTGATGGAGAGATTAAAAGTTAGTCCCAGAGTAATGTACTGTGTTGTTAGCATGCTGACTGTAATGACGTCATGATAAGTCCCTTGCAGAGTGTAGCGTATTTTGAATTGGTCAATACATTGATTAGGTGGTCGACAGAAAATTAATTGGAAACATTTTTCATAATCAATCATTTCAGTCATTTTGTAAGCAAAAATGCCAAACATTCAACGGTTCCAGCTTCTTTAATGCAAATATGTGTTGGTTACAGTAAATTGAATAGCTTTGGGGTTTAGACTGTCGGTCGGACAAAACAAGACATTTGAAGACATCATCTTGCCCATGTTTCAGTGTTTTCTGACATTTTAAATGACTAATCAATTGAAAACAACCTGTAGATGAATTGATGATAAAAAATAGTCCGTAGTTGCAGCACTACTTAAATCTGTCACGTGTTCGGCCCGTCTCAGAAACCACATTCGCATATTGTAAACTAGTTGTATACACTCACAGATATTCAAACCTTTTGCAGGTTGCCCAGACGTCCGCGCTCACAGACAGACGGGGAGAGGAGAGGAGGATTCTTGACCTGGAGAATGTCGTGAAGAGTGTAAGCCTGATGGATACTTTAATAAATCTCTTCAGACATTTTCCCCCATACAAAGTGCTTATAATGTCTGAGGACCCAGTAACGTTGTGACTTTGGTCCTGAATGGCTTTGTGTTGCTGTCTCTTTACCTGGCACATTGTGTGTTTTGGTGTGTAGTTGGAGCGGGAGAGGTTAGACCTGCGCTCACAGGTGTGTCTGCTGAAGGAGAACAGGGAGGCTGTGGAGGAGGAGCTGACGGTTCGGTCTGCTGCTCTGGTCCAGAATGCAGAGGAGGTCGCCCAGCAGAGGGCTGAGTCCAGTGCTCTGAGGTTTGTGGTGGAAAAGATGTCAAATAAAAATGTAGGAAATTAACAATATGACACAATGATGTGTTATATTGTTATACATATATGTCATGTATAATATCTGCATTATCCACTTACACTGCTAGTGACCCATTATACTGCTGCCAAAAGGTGTATTCAAAGCATACTCTAATACACATTTAACACTTGATATAGCTCAACAGAAGCTATCCGTTTCTTCTCACTACTTCTCATGGCACTGCGTTAGCAATTGGCAATCTTAGTTTGTCATCGCTTGCCTCCTTTTTGTTTTTTCCCCCAAACTTGCTTTTGTTCCTGTCGACACACTGAAAATGACCGGGTTTGTTGTGTGTGTTGAGGACTGATGGGTTTTTCCCTCTCTCTCTCCAGGCTGCTACAGGAGCAGATGGAGCTGTCACTGTCTGATACCCAACACAGGCTGTCTGTGAAGATGAATGAGGTGCATGCTGCTCATGAGCAGATTGAGAAACTGGAGGAGAGGATAGGTGAATATGTGTGGATTTTATGAGGTTCAGGATGGACTGCGACAGTCGGTGTTGTTGTTTTGCTGATTTTTGTTTTGCCTGACAGGGGAGCTGAGTCAGCAGGGCTCCAAGTACAAGGACGAAGTGGCTGTTCTTCACAAGTCCATCTCTGCCCTGGATAGAGAGAAAGATGCACTGCAAGATGAGGTGGATCAAAAGACGGAGAAACTGGTTGTTCTCCAGGAGGCGCAATCTAAAAAGGTAGCCATGACCAACAAACGTCAAGAACACAAGCTTTGATTAAAGGATTGGTGCACACTTTTTCAAATCGGTCTAAACACAATATGCACATACCCATATGTACATTTAAAATACTATTTGCTCCTGTAATCATTCCTTCTGTTCATACTGGCTATGGAGTGGCCCCTCCTCTTTCTGTGCAAAAATGCATTCTTAGTATTAAGAATAGAGTATTTTTGTACGAAATCATCATTTACCTTGGGAGGATGTTAGTAAGGGATCTCTTCATGGCCAGTTTGGACAGGAGGAATGATCACAAAGATCAGTAACTCCTTCAATGTACATATGAAAACTTATTGTATTAAGATAGAGTTGACAAAAGTGAACCTGTCCTATTCCAAATGATAAGTTGTGCTTAGTACTAATGAGGCATAATTCTCTGGCATTTACACAGGAAAAGACTCTTGAAGATGTGAGACTCACAGTCACTAACATGGACAACTCACTAGCGTGAGTATTGTGGTCTGCGTTGCAAATAAATATCACGATCAAAGTCTCATACATGAAAACACAAGTTTGTGTTAACAAGCCGATATGATACGAGCAAATATGGTAATCCGTGATCCTTGCAGTCAGCTGCAGGGGGCGCTAAACAGCCGTGAGAGGGAGATAACCAGCCTGAGGAGGCAGCTGGATGCCTGTCAGGAGGAGCTGGCTGCACTCAGGAGAGACAAAGAAATCACATTCAGAGAGAACAGAAGGCTGCAAGACGACCTGGCTACAATGACCAGAGAGAACCAAGTGTGTAATAATTCCTCCTCATCATCTCATTTCTTCTGTGCCATATAGGTAGGGAATGAAGGAAACAAGCAAGAAATAACACCAGCTCCTGTTGTCTTTCTACTGTCTGTGCAGGCTGTACATATGGAGATGGAGGAGGCTTTGCATGAGAAGGATGAGCTGAAGTTGAGGATCCACTCTTACATTTCTGAAGTGTCCAGAATAGAGAAAGTGATGGCCACAAAGGCGAGAAAATACTGTATACTTCTATAGCTGTTTAAGGCTTTCTATAGTAGATGCTGTCTCTTTAATCCTCTGCCCTGGGAGAATCTTCTTATCAATTGCCTGGGCATCCCATACACCCTCTCCTGTGTGCTAGCTGACTGCTAGGTGTTGACCCACAGGAGCAGGAGAACAGGGACTTGCTGGATCGTTTCAGGATGGCCCACTCCGAGGTGGAGGAGCGGGAGCAAAAGTTGCAACAGACTGAAGGCCTCAATAACTCCATCCGCATGGAGCTGCTGTCTTCAGACGCAGAGCGCAGACACCTCCGCGATACTGTCGGCCACCAGAAGAGAGAAATCCAGCAGGTAAGACATGGGACAGAATAAGCAGCTATTACATCCACGTTATGGGGGAATACGTATTGCATAAGTAGTGTGCTCTAATGTAAGATTATACTGTGTTAGTCTTTACACCAGCGTGTGATAAATGTACCTTTCACCCTGCTCTTTCCCCAGCACACGCAGGCCCTGCAGGCTTATGAGGTCCAAGTATCAACGCTGGTTCGCGGGATGTCCCGACTAGAGGAGGAGCTACACAAAGCGCAGGAGGAGAAGGCAGCTCTCCTCTCTGACCTGGCATCTGTCAGGGAGCTCTGTGTAAAACTGGACTCCGGCAAGGAGCTCACTGCACGTCAGCTTACCTCCAGGAGCATGGATGTAGAAAGGGTGAGGCCTGCTCCGACCTTTATTATAACTTTGAGACCTGGTTGCATCCGGCTATAGGTTACACGTGTTGGGATATATCTGCTTTCTGTAAATAAAGTTGCATGTTGTCTAGGTCACAGGAGAGCTGGAGGATGTTCGGTCAGAGGCAGAGCTACTTAAAAAGCAACTGGCCAGTGAGAGGCTGACCGTCCGCAACCTCGAGACACTACTCTCCACCAATCGGCACAAGGAGTTCCAAACCCACCTGACAGCCAGTGAGAGAGAGTCGGAGCTGAAGGTCCTACGTGATAGGCTGACGCTGGCTGACAGCAAAACGTAACAACAAATCCAATGTTGGCTTGAACTGTAAGACTTGAATAAAATGCCTATTTTTATTTCAAATATCGGTAGTTGATTATGATTTGTTTGCATATGTAAATACACACAGTGTGGAGCATGCCAGGGAGGTGTCCCAGCTCCGCAGCAAAGTCTCTCAGCTGCAGACAGAGATGGATGTTCTGAAACGACAGTTGACCACTGAACGCTTTGAACGGTGAGATAAAGAACTGTTGGTCTTTACACTAACTCTTTCAACTCAACCAAAGCTCCTAGTCTGTCAGTGTTGATACAAAAGGTATTTTCTATTAGCATTCTGATATGACTCAGCTAATGTCAATTTATAATGTATTCTGTAGCCTAGTAATTACATTAGAAATGTAGCTGATGCAACAACATTGTTCACAAATTAGATTATTTCCCAACATTAAGCTCGTTTTCCAATTGGTGTAGGCTGCAAAAACACATGTTCTCAATGTTTGATCTTTAAAGTAGCATATTATCACTGTGTAGAGAGATTACTGAACAATCTCTTAATCTGAAGTTTGTGAAAATAACTTTACACTGTTCAACTTTTGTTTAGAATATCTGGCCATTTTCAATTTAAAAAAAGAAAAGAAAAAGCCTTAGGACCTGTGTCCACATAGTATTTATTTGCAGCCGCCTAAAGAAAAATCTGCGGGTGCTGCTAGTTGAAAATCTCTGAACTTTTCAGGCGACCAAACATTGTAAGCTTGTTGCTAGACGTGTAGTCACCCCCTTAATGTAGCGTTAAGACATTGTTGTCATAGAAACAAAACCCACATGTAGCGTGTGGGTTTCTCTCACTGCACAAGTGCTTCATCCCAGCTAATCTGAGTCTAAGGCAATTAACTGTTTAAGATTTCTTGTAGTTACAAGGATGTAACAACAGAAAAGACACAGTTTGACCTCGTCTGATTGTGTCTCTGTCTGCAGCGAAAGGGCCATTCAGGAGATGCGCAGACAGGGTGTGTCGCTCTCGTCCCTGCAGAGTTCGTTGCCCCTCAGCGTCTCCAGCAGTCCTCATCACATCTCCCCAGAACGCTCCATCCTCCGAACCCTCAACAGCTCCAATGACAGGTCAGCCGACAGGTGAGGCATTGAGCATTAAATCACAGCTTTTGGATAAAACCAAAGATCGATGAGCCATTTATTTCTTTTTTATTGCACCAAATACTTAAAATGACTTTTCTTTCTCTTTTTAGAAATGTGAGCTTCAAGGATTAATGGCTAGAGAGACAGACAAATGAAGGCGCTGATGAGTGAGTCAGAAAACACTAGAAGCTTGTGTTTGAAGTCTGGACATGAATTGTGAAGGCCTCCACCCGTCTTGGCCTTAATGAGCCTGTAGAATACCACAGTGCCAATTTATTTACCAGCCCAGCCTGACGCACACATGAAGTCTTTGCTAAAGCTATTGACAGTGCTAACATTTGAACAAATTGTTGTTTTTTCTATCCAAATATCCAACTTCTCACTTAATCCACTTAGGTAATTGGATGCAAAGCATCCTCTCTGTCAGCACGTTGCACAGTCATTGATAAAATTACCATTCGGCTTCGAGAATGAGTTAGTGCTTCTGAAACAAATTTGGTTCCCAGCAACTATAACCTCATACATGTAGCAAGAGAAGTATTAGTTTCTCCCTGTGTTTATGTGTACTATGCTTAATATTGTTTTTTAATGATGTTTTAAATTATTAAATTCACAAAATAAAGTGATACAAAATTGCAGACATTGCAGTGATTTACATCACAAAATCTGAACTTGTGTTTAATTACAAGCTAAATAGTCTGACGTTATAGGAAAGGTGGTGACATTCAACAAATACGACACAATAATACAATCCGACACAATACGGAATTGGGTCATTTCCTGTAACAGTGCACGCGACAAGAAGATCTTGAAACTGGACAAAGTGATTTATATCATTTATTTTTGTTCAGCTGATTGTGAGCTTTAGTGGTTCTGGAGTCAAGTCTCCATCTCTTCCAACAATCAGCATGTTGCGATGATATTCCAACATCAAGTAAAAAAAAAACTGTAACAGCTACCAAAATACTGTTTTATACAAATGAATCTCTTTTAAAAAATAACCTCAGAACTATAAAACATTGCACATTTAATGCCGGCAGTGTTCAGTGGTTGTGTTGGGGAGTGGATACGTGAAGAGGGAGAAGTCTAGAATGTACTTGGGCAGCAGTTCCCTCAGCAGCTTCTGTGGTAAGCTGCACAGATAATAGTGCAACGTCTCCGTGGTGACTGGCTTGTACCACGTTTGCCTCTCTGGGAAGTGAACGTAAGGAGGTGCCCCAATACGGTGGAGCACAAACTCAGCATCGCTTTCAAGGTGTTCGTATGAGCCGATAAAGTCGTAGTTTACAGCACAGGGTTGGCACAAGTTATACACGGGCATCCAGTGCTCATTCATGCGCTCCGCATCCTCATCCAACAAGTAACGGACAAACTCTCCAAAGGTCACGTCCTTGCCCGTCACAGACGCGTCCTTAGCGGGACCTTTCCTGTAACGCTTTATGATCTCCACGCCGTACTTCTTCTGGTAGGACTGAATCTCTCCAAACTTGTTTCTGTATGCAGACAGCAGGCGCTCCATGGGCTCCCGCACAAACATGAACTTGAAGTAGTGCTTGAGGCGGTAGCGGATCTCCTCGGGTTTCAGAGAGGACAAAAACTGCAGGTCGTTGCGGTGGTCCATCTTGATGTTGACGTCCACGCTCTCCAGAGCTCCGCTTAGGACCTTCAGAACCCTCTTCCAGTTGGAACAGGCCACTTTGGGGACGTAGCAGTAGAGGAAGTGGTACTGATCGTTGAATAGGATATGCTGCAGCAGCGTCTTCCTCTGCAGGGGGCTCAGGTACCAGATGCTGTGCGGTGTGTTTTTCTGGCTGCACATGGTCCTGATGGTCCGGTTACGGATCTCCTGGAGGATCTTAATGTGAAGCAAATCAGTGAGTTAAAGGTAAATTCCACCAATTTTGCACACAAACATCAGCTTACTAATCATGGTTTGATTTACTCAGCCTGGGAATTCAGCTGTAACATGCAGTGAGAGAAGATAAGATAATAGTGTTGTGATTCATTGTGGGCTTATATACACAACGGAAAGCCTGCACACAAGCTGGAGGTGTCGAGTTTCAAATATGTGGCTGCCATTTGAGCCAACTTTTAAGCTCTGCGGGAATTTTGATATGGGTTTTTGTTAAGAATAAGAAACCGGAGGTTTTTCAGAAACTCTGGGTTGGAGATGGTGGTTTGCCCTTTGATCGCCAACTCAAAGTAATTCTTTAGCCACTATATACAGAACTAACGGAATGGCTGCGGAGCCTTTAGTCCTACAGTTTATGACAGATCTTGTATTATTGCGACATAGACACGGTCGGAAACATCCGGAGGCGACACTGGACGACTTGGTGAAAACCAAGCATCGAACTCCAGCAAGAGCCTCGTGACATTACTGCACCTGTGACTCCACGTCCACAGCAGCCGGCCTGTGTTTCCCACCCTGCCGCATGTAGTCCAGCCGCTGGCCGCTACCCCGGGGCGGAGGAGTCTCCATGCTGTTCAGCATGCCCTTCTCTATCATTAGCAGCAGGCCTCCGGATGCTACGATCACCAGGAACGTCAGCACCGACGGCAGCACAGCGGCGCTGCGGCGGGCGGATCCCGGGTTCACCGCTGTCCTAAAGTTCATGAACGAGCCGCTGCGGACTCCTCCGGTCCTGTTCCCCCCGTAGTCCTGCCTGCGAGGAAGCATTCTGTGTCTGTTTAATAGACACTCGCTGTTTAAAGTTCACAACTAACTAACATTACTTACTACGTGAGAGAGAGAAAACCCCGTTGGTTTCCTACCACGGACCCATAGTTCACTTCGAAAGCACGGTAAGTCTGCTAGAGTCACTGTAGTCGTTTCCGTATGAGCTGTCAAAATAAAGCTGTTTTGACGAACGTGCTGCAAGTTCTTTGATTAAAACAATATATAGAAGAAAAAATGTACATTAAAGAAATACTCTGGAGTACATTAAATATGTCTGCTCCCCGTAAAGATTTCCTCTGATAGGACTGTCTTCAACTGTGCAAACTAATGCCAAGCTAACTAGAATAAGAATAATACAAAGACATCCGGTTAATATTTCCAAAATAAAATCCTCCCTGGTGCATTATAGACACTAAATAGAGCATAAACAACCGTTTCAGTATTTGAGTAAACATTTTAATATGTCAGAGTGTCTAAATGTAGCCAGGTGTGTGAGCATTATGCTTCCAACAGGGCCAGGCAGCAGGTGGCGCTGTGGAAGGGCTTGTCCTCAGCCAACTGGGACATGTAGTTCAGCTGGTGTGTTCTGTGTTTGTCTTAGTAATTAGCCATAGCTCAGGGGATTCTCAACGATTCCTTCGTCCTTACTTAATTTTCTTTAATCCCAAACCTTTGACTTTTACACTCCTACACTGTAAAGTTTGATAAGCGTTCAGTTCACTGTCCTGTTCTCCAATACTCGTTGAAGGGCAAACAGTCTTTACAGCCAAAGACATCCTTTCAGTACAGTAGCACTCATAGTTTATCCTTAGCCGCGACTGAACAATAATAACTTAATTGTTCATTATATTTATAATTCTTTGCAGTGTCGCACCCTTCCTTTGTTTAAATTGCTAGCGGTTCTCTGTTACGTTCACATAACAAAAATAAATAAATAACGTATAAGAAAAACTTTGGCGCCTCAGTTTGAAGCATTATTGGCATGTTTTATATTTAACCTTTCTGGATACAAATACATCCAAGTAATGTGATTTGTAGACTAGCTACAGATGAACTGAAGCAGGTATCAGTCTTGTCAGCTGTCATGGCAGTGTGTTAAAAAGACATGTGGTAGATGTTCGAATAGCTCACTGAATGTGTATTGCAGTTATTTGTGAAAGGCCTTCAGTGAAGTAGGAGAACATGGCTTGACTCACTCTCACCCACCCATACATCCAGTCAATGATGAGCTCACATCACCTTTTGCCATAATAGCCTGGTTCAAAACCTAATTGGAATCGCTCCGTGTGACCGCCAGTTAATCTTCACACTCTTTTAAGATGCCAAGATGCCTGAACCTCTCCACCTTTTCCTGGCAAGGCCTACAAAAAACCAAAAACTTAATACAATTAAGTTAAAAAAATTTAAAACCAAAGCATTATGGCCATGGTTCAGGCTCTCATACACATGAAAAACATTTTTGTTTACCGTAATTACTTATGAATGGAAAAATTAGGCCTGTAACTCGTCAAAGCCGAGTATCAATCTATAGATCTGACTATCAGTTTTACAGCTGCATTTGGTGTTGCATTTAGCCTACTCCTTGAGTACCATATACCTGTAGAGAATGGCAGATATGAATCCTTTGCACACTTCCTGAAACAATTGGTTTATCTACATTAGAAAGTAATCTGTTAGAAATATGTTCTAAATCTTGGAATGTGTTAAAATGGTCTCTTCAGAGTTAAAAAGGCTGTTTGATGTTTCTCTCTCTATTGATCTTGTGCTCAGAGCCTTTGCCTCTGCTGCCATGATTAGTGCCTCTGTGCTGTCTTTCAATTCAGCCTTTTCCAGCCACTGGCAGGAATTCTCAATGTCAGCTACTTCTTGTTGATGGCTCGGACGTTGTTCATCCCATTCAGCTGACTTGTCGGGACTTGCCTTAATCTCTGGAGGTATTTGACTGTGGCTGATTTTCTTGCAGCCTCTTCATGGTTCCTATTTGCTTTCAGGATTCCAAGGTACTTGCAACTGTCCTCAAGATCTGCTATGTTGCCTTCTGGTAGTCTGATTCCTTCAGCTCTGACTACCTTCCTTCTCTTGGATACCATCCGACCACACTTATCTAGTCCGAATGACATTCTGATATCGTTGCTGTGTGGATCAGTGAGTCGATGTCTTGCTCATATAGAGGAAGTGGCTGATGGTTGCTTCATTCTGTAGCTGGTATCCGTAGCCAGTCTTGGTGATGATCTGGCTGAGAGGGTTCAGACCTATGCAGGACAGCAGGGGGGACAGAACATCTCCTTGGTATATGCCACACTTGATGGTGACTTGTGCAATTGACTTGAAGTTGCGCTCTAGGTTCGCTTTCCACAACCCCATTGCGTTCTTGATGAAGGCCCTTAGAGTCCTGTTGATGTCGTACAGTTGCAGGCATTCCAGGATCCATTTGTGAGGCATCAAGTTTTGTAGGCTTTCTTGTAGTCAATCCAGGCGGTGCACAGATTGGTCTGTCTGGCCTTACAGTCTCGAGTGACTGCTTTGTCTGCCAGCAGCTGGTGCTTTGCACCTCTGGCGTCCTTACTGATTCCTTTCTGGGCCCCGCTCATGTATTGCATCATGTGCCTAGTGATCTTAGCATGGAAACATGGAAACTCATCACTACATGAGTTTCCATGTAGTGATGTAGTGCAGAGGTTATATATATAATTTATTATACAGTATGGTAGGCTATATACCAAAGTATATATAGTAGCCTAATTATAGTGACAGGCTTATAATTGTTCAAAAAACGAAACTTTTCGTTGGGATCCTCAATCAATCCTTTATTGTGGTCTTGCAAAGAAGCTTTGATTCTCCTTTGAGATGTTCCGATCTCCTGCTTATTCTATCGTTATTATACAGCGCAACGACACAATACAGCTACTGTAGAGCATAAATACAAAACAGAACGATTAAGACGCACCAGTGGCGGTTATAAATAGCTGTAAGAGTAGGTCACCACATGCAGTAAACAGCAGACATAATACATCCCAGTAGGATTTAACACCTACACAGTTATATTCCCCCGCGGGGCTGTTGCGGCGTTTTCTTCCATCTCTTCGTTTATTTAATTACTTCCGAAAAGCACGCGCTTACGTTAGAGGAACGTGCTCGCATCGCGCTCCTCTGTTGGCGCTGCACTGTGCAGCCACACCCTCCCGGCTCCATCTCGCAGGCGTGCAGCGGTGCGGGACCGGCGGTGCGTGCGTCTCCCCGTCGGGCACCCGCAGCATCAGCAACACAAAAGGCTCGGAGCAGCACGGATCCGGGTTCACCTCAGCACGGATCCGGAGGAGGAACGAAAAGGTGGTGGCGTTTTCTTTCGTCCTTTCTTACCACAGTGTTTGTGTTTGCGCCGATCGTTTTCCATTTTCACGCGGCTGGTGACCTTGTCGCTGTGCCCCACCTCTCATTTCTCATTGACCTGCTCAGATCTTCTGCTCCATCCTTCGCAGATGTGTGTGCACACACACGCACGCGCGCGCGCGCGCGCTGTAAATGGGCTGGGGCTTTTGCAATTTGATCCGACCTGAAATGCGCAATCGCCGATGTCAACAGGCCAAATTGTAACCAGCCGTTAACTTTTATAATCCAAAATAATGCTAATCAATTGAACCCTGCTTGGATTTCATCTGTGGCCGTGTGTGAGCAAAGCAAAGGCCAGATTCTTTGTTCTCCGTGCGCCTTTCAGTCTGCAATTAATAGCCTGTAATCCCTGTGCGGCAGCATCCGCTAATCCGCCGTCACCGGTTCCGTATTGATCCGAGCCCTGAGGACTATGTGGATGTAGTCTTCCACCACAGCGACCCGGGTCTCTCGCCAGATGATGCACACAAGACGGTGTTTGAAATGTCAGGATGCTTGAGTCAGCTGGGAATCCACAGCACAGGCCACACATATGGTGCGGGGGCCTACATGTGCGAGAGATGAAATGAAATGTATGGATTTATTTTTCCACACGTCCTTTAAAGGCTTTTAAATCAGTGCTGCGTTACTGTCACCTTCAGTGTGCTCAGAGAATACATGGCAGCTTGCCAGGCTGGTGTTGGATTTATGCTGCTGGTTTGAGTAAATTGCTCTGTTTTATTTTTTTGTTGGCTGCTTCAGCACCTGACTGACAGGCAAGTGTAGGCTGTTTTAGACATAATCTGTCTCTAATATGGACTCATGGTTGGCCGTGTGTCTGTGTTTTGCAGAGGAAATAGGGACGAGCTCTCGTAGTAAAGACTACGTCACTCTCACTGATTCAAGAGTAGTGTTTCGTTAAGTACTGCAATGTTAAGGTTCACATCCAGCCTGAAGGTCTGGATTCTCAGACACACGGAGCTGCCCAGTAAACAAGGATTTGACTAAGTTATCTCATCATCATCACCCAAATGAAATGACTTCAGACACATCTGTGGAGTGCCGTTGCAATGCCAGACAGCATCCATTTTATGAGTCATTTATCACCCTTTGACCTCAGATAAAACTGCAACTATGGATTTGATTTTAATCCCACTAAAGCAAACAAAGACAGTCTGACTCATTGTTTTTTCTGCGCTTTTAAATACCAAGCTGCACATTTGACAAAGAACTGGAAGAAACACCCAGCTTGTTAAAAATAAAGTCTGGCATTCAAAATAAACTTAGAAGCATTAGCTTATCACTACAATGTAAATTCTGTGCTGCATTGACCTAATCAAAGTGTTTTCTTGGTGCACAAGTGTAGCTGTCATGACCTTCCTGCATGGTTTGCCTGTTAAAACAATTTTTGCAAAGAAACTAGCAACTACGGCTATTAAATAAATGTAGTGAAGTAAATGCTCAATATCTAGTATGTTATTGTCTTCTTGTAAAACCGGTATTTCTTAGCCATCACCCATCAGTCGTATGTACAGTACTGTTTAAACTATTACACAGATATTGGTATTAGTATCAGTGTTGCTATTATCCAAAACACAGACGTGTAATTACAGTCTGCAGCACAGTTTCTTCTGAGGTCTGTCCTAATTATTGAGTGTGGGGGAAGTTATCAACTCAGCCGAAATGTGGTCCCTAGATAAGCTTATTCAAGTTCATGTAACACATCTTTGCTTTAAATAGTGTACTATACAGCATGTCTTCTATTAAAATTGCTGCTGATATCGAGGTTTACTGAAATGACATGTTTGAGGCATTTAGGGTTCCTCAGAAATGTCAGCGTATAATCAAGCAATCAACAAGGAAATGCAGCAGGCTGCAAACACTGCAACATTGTAGGGATGATGCATAGATGAGGTAGGTTTGTTTATTTCACGTCACTGCAGAATGAAAAGAAATCGCATTTCACCATGAAATTAGTTTAAAATTAGGATTTTTTGGTTTCTACCACCCCCAGGCCATCCTAATCACCCATTAGCCTTTGAATGGTCAATACAGACATTAACATATTTTCCTCTTAGCACACAATGAAAAAGACCCAAACACATTCAGTATCATTGAGAGTAGCTGCTGGTGGTTGATCCTGGTCTCTTTTACACGTATACTGGAGTCATTCAGACTCCGCTCATCCTGTGTGTGAACACATGTGCATGTGAATATCTGTGTGAGAGAGAGCATTTCTATGCTACTTTATTGGGGGGGGTTGTATTTCAGCACAGAGTCAGTCAGAGAGCAGTCTGTCTTTGAAGTGCTATGCTGCTGTAGGCGGCATCCAGGTCGGTAAAGCCCTCATCATTAGCATATCCCCATGACACTGCAGTGGGGGAGCTGACCTTATTGCACACTAACACTATGCTGATGCACACAGACATTGTGATTACAGATCAGGCTAATATGACCATAAAATGAGGATCTTACTGGTATTAAGGCATCTCATCTCGACTCAGCTTCTGTTTCCCCTTTAAAAGTGAATGTAAACGATATTTGCTGTAACCACCGAATCGCTTCAGCAGTCCACCTGTGTGTGTTGGATGTTAGCTCCGAAGGCTCCGAGCTCCAAACATTAGACCATAATGGAGATCTGAGACCATAAAATTGTTAAGCAGTTATGGTGCACCGCTTTACACGTTTACTGTTAACCCACAATGAAAGCCTTTGTGTGCATCAGCCAGTTGAAATGATGAATGCCACTCTGTTCTCCCGCACTGGCTATCTGGCGCAGAAACAAAGTGTCACTTTGTGCCTCCTCAGCTCAGCAGCACAAACGGACACAGGAGAAAGCCCATCTCTCCTCGCTCAGAGCTCACTCGACTCCGATCCCCGCTGACACACCTACTCCCCTCAGACTGTACATGTGCTCCACTCCAACACGCATCTGCACTCATGAGCCCACACCGGCGACTAGTTCTCATTTGCGAGTACATGACTGCGCCTTAGAACAGCAATTAATTTTTCATCAATATGAGAATATCAAGGGAGGTTTACCCCGTTGTTCTCATGTACGCCCACTCAGGCACACACACACACACACACACACACACACACAACTAAGCCTTCACTGCATCTGACACCTGACTCCAGGTAGTGCCCTAGATCCACAGCAACAGCAGGCAGGTGGAACGGCCACGCACTCATAGATACCCTCGCACACAGAGCAACTGCAGGACGGTAAGAAGGCATTCTTATGCAGAAAGTTAAAAACAGTTGATCAAATGTCAGGTTATGGTTTCGTTCATAGTTTGTAGGGCTGAAACTGTACTTTCCATTTATGCTTTCTGTGTGTTTTCTGGCTCTCTGTGTGCAAAACCAGTATGAGCAGCTCACGTTGTACTGGGGGCTTTAGTGACGTGTAAAAAATGTTACTGAACTGAATATTTGATATAATGTCAACTGTGAACATTACAGGCAGGAGAATAAGGCCTTTCTGTTGTTTTCTGTTTGTTTGTTTGTTTGCACACTTGAACATTGTCCGTTAACTGTTGACTAACGTGGATTATATATCCATGGTCATGTGAGACATGTTGCCTGTCACTCTAAAATCCATTGTTTCTCATCCTGCACCCCGTGGTTATCTAGGGAGTTGACAAATGCCAACAACACCTTACAGCACAATGTCTGAGCAAAGATTTTTTTGAATATTATATTGTTCATAAAGGTAGTGTTTATTGCAGGCCTTTTGGGCTTAAATACGCGGACAACAGTGCACATTTTCAGACCGTCTCTCCTGGAAGACAATCATAGAGTTCACATGAAAAGTGATAGAAATAGTTGTGTCAAGAAAGAAAACGAGAGAGAAGTTCAAACCCAGCTTACATTCTCACCTGCTCCAGCTGGCCAATCACGGCGCAAAGTGGGTGGAAATGTTGGTTTGGAATGTTAACAAAAATCTGA
>JAVQJF010096547.1:0-37841 GCA_036023855.1 Gadopsis marmoratus | reverse complement strand
TCGGGGTTCAGTGTCTTGCCCAGGGACACTTCGACATGCGACATGCGGGAGCTGGGATCGAACCACCAACCCTAGGGTTAATGGACGACCGCACTACCCCCTCAGCCACAGCCGCCCCTAAACAATATGACCTAAAACAATATTTAAAAAAAAGAAAATACTGTCTGCTACCTGTACTCTCCTGTGAGGCTTTCTCCCTCATTATCTCCTTGCCAAAGGTTCAGCCAAGGTCCGCAAGTGGCAGTGATACTTTTTAAAAGCTTAAAGGATTTTAATATAAAGCATGTAATTTCTAAGTCCTTCCACTCTTCTTATCAGGCGTCTCCACCTTTCCTTTCCTCTTGGAGGAAATGGAAAGCTCCGCTGGTTGACCGATGCACTGTTATCTTTGATACGCTTACTCGTATATAGAAATTAAATGCGGTGGTGATGTCACAGGGCTTGATTGCTCATCATTTAATCCAAGGTTACTTCCTCTATATTTAACATTTTGCTCAGTAAACCTGTTGTGGTAAAATCTAGGTTTATAGGGCTGGAAAGCTAGCACTAATGTCCAGGTTTGCTTAAACCTTTCTCACACAGTGCTTGTCTGCTGCTTTACGATGCCAGAAAAACAACCCCATTGTGACTGTAAGGAGGAGAAGCTCCAGCTGTTTAGGTCTTGCTCTACATACAGGACAACATTCCCAGATCTTATAGTACAGCTGTTACAACAGCTGTTAAAACTCTTGTCTTATATTGTCTTTTTCTTGTTTTGGCCCTGTAAACCAGAAATTAAAACTAAAATGACATTTAGAGCAACGTGTTAACTTTCAGCTTTAAGTTGAGGATGTTCACATCAAATGCACAGTGTGGGAACAGTGGGCCTCTATTGTACAGCCTACAGACATCAGCAGACACTGCTACCTTGCGTGGTGATGTTCTGCCACGCCTGTACTCTCTGCCACCATCTTCACTTCCTACTTGCTTCGGGGGGCTTTTTGCTTTCAGTCTGGTCTTCAGCAAATGAAATGCACGATCAATTGGTTTGAGGTCGGATGACTGACTCGGCCGCTCAAAACACTCAGTTGTTTGGCCATTAAAACTCTTTTGTTGTTGTTTATGTATGTTAAGGGTGTGTGTTTCTGCTGCTCTGCTCCCTCAAACAGCCTCAAAGGTGACAGTCTGCGACGTGCAATGTGTGGAGAGACAAAATAATGACATATCACAAGTCACGGTCTGATAGTTTCTTACTGCACATGGATTCTGTCTGTGTATGGCTTTTCGCTGCCATTACCACAACAGTGTGTTGCCTTACAGCTTAGTTAAGTCCGTGACATTTTCAAAATCCCTGATTGATGATTCTATTAATAAATTCCTTAAACCATATGCTAAATGATGATCAAAGGCAGTGGAATTTTGTCAGCCAGTTATTGCACTGCTCTGTCAGACTGCATGCAATTTTAAAAACATAGCTTTAGGCTATGTAGTCTGCATTTGCAACTGTGAAAATGTTAGACAGCTGATTCTTTTTTCTTTACAAAATGATCAGCAATGCATCCTTTTCCACCACGTACACAAGCAGACCTGTGTACAATACACCCAGAACTGGACAGATCATGACACAGCAGCTCTGGGAACAGGTCTAGGACACTTTCACAGGTCTGGCCCCCTGCGGCCACCAAGTTTCATCCATATACTGCGAGCTTTTGCCAAAGCAACATTACATTTCCACAAACATCCTGAGAGAATATATGTACCATATGTTTACAAAGTACTTGAATTTTCAATTGAAATGAATTATTATGAAAATACATTTTTATTCTGTTATGGTCTTCTAATGTATTGAAGTGTCACAGTTCAGGAAGGCTGCATTAAGCTGTGATAAATTGCCTTTTCTGGATTGATTTTACATAAAACGTACCTTGGCCACCAAATTTAGGGGCTTGGTGGCTCGTGCGGCCAGTGCTTAAAAATATTAGTGCCATTATGCTGCACGGTTGAGAGCTGTGCATCTCACCCTATGAGACGATTCAATTCATATCTCAATACACAAACAGCAATTCAATACATATAGATAGATTTATGAATAACCAATACTTCTCAGTCTAGCCCTGTCTCAATACAATTTGATGCAGTAACATGTGGCACGATTCAATACGACATGACACACACATTTCAAGAAGAATTAAAATAGCCACACATCTGTTCATTGCAATAATTAGACAAGGTGAGAAAAATGCTGTTAAGGCCCCTTTTAGAAATGGACCTTTACATTTTGTAATTATAAAGATTTATGTATACAAGAAGAGGCATTTTAGGAGAGACAGAAGGCTTTCTATGTTTGAGTAGCAACCAATTGAAATACAGTTATAATTATAACAGATCACCTCTCTCAGAAGTGTAGCCACAATAATATCCAGGGACAGGAGGACAGACTGATAGCCAAAAGGTTCTCCTGTTAAAATGTTATCCAGCGGCTTAATAAGCTTAGCCTTTTGGCCCAGGAGATTAGCAAACGAACAGAGAGTGTAATGACAGTATCAGATCTAGAAACTTACAATAAGCAGAAACAGCAGAAGCAGGAAGGTTTCTGAGTTCATGAGTGATGCTAAGTAAAAACCTAGAATTAGGAGTAGTAATTTCAGAAAATGATTATATTAAATGTTTTTATGTGGGAGGTTTATATGCAGATAGCAGACTACAGGTCTGGGGGAATGCCACCCACATTTGACTCTCACCTTTCATACAGATGTTATGATTCTTTCAGGGGGATAATGCAGCTCTGGATTTGAGCATCGTGCTAAGAGGAGCAATTGCATGCAATGTCGATGAGCAAACGGGTAAGAATGCACCGTAATAATCAGATCCAGGCCGTTTTAAACAGCCATTACATTGTTGAGTTGCCCTTGAAGAGGTAGTGCTTTTCAATTATGCTTTTGATGTTTTTGTGATAAGAGTTTTTGGACGAGAGTGTTATTATTTGTTGAAGCAAGTGGCATTTTATGTTGAAGCTTCAATCCGTGATTGGCGTACAGTGTCCCATTAGCCACCTGTTACATCATGAGTACACACAGTTCTCATTATAGTGTGGGCAATAGTGTTCGGGTCTACATTGAAATTCAGACCACAGTGTCGGCATTTTGAGTCTATAGTCGTTGAACTACATTGTCAACATTGGAATTAATGTAAAGATGACTAAGGGCACTTCACCTTTCATTAAATATTTGCAGATACAGAGCGACAGGACAGATGGGGGCAGGCCTTGCATCTAAGAACCCAGGAGCATTAGTTAATATTTAATGTAGTTTTTGGTCCACCTGCAAGCCGCTTTGATAATAATAATAATAAAACCTGCTTAGTGAACACAAGGCAGCTGGAAAACACACCATTACGGACACTGGGGAACACAGAATCCCCAAGGTGAAAGAAATCTAGACAGGACCACAGAGATGACTCTGAGGAGCAGCCATGCAAACAGACACAGCAGATGTGGGTCCTCCGAGTCTGATCAATGGCTGTGGCTGTCTGCTCTGCCCACCAGCCAATAACGCTGCTGCGAGGAGCATTTATTACTCACTGCGATCTGCCGATTAATGAAGTCTGAAAAATGGCTACCACTCATTAGCATCCACTGACCCCTGCAGATTGCAATGATTGGTCATGCTTCCCATTTGTCACCCTTGGTCAAAACAAGCTTCTCAACAAATCGAGTGACATGATCGGCAAATCTCGAGTTCACACCCAGTAAATGAATGTGTGAGGGGGTGATGCGCAGAGAGACAGATGCACTTCGATATAGCAATTTAATTAGCTCCTAATACATTTTTTTTTTTAAGCAAATCTATCAACTTGATCAAATATTTTACATACTTCAAACACATGTCTGACTCAAAGCTACTCAGAAAAATGTCTTCTCCCAGAATGCAAACTATCGCTTGAAGTTATAAATCAACTCAATCCTGGTTGACTGGTAATGCCAAGTGTGGTTTAATACTACAGGTCCCAGAATTCTAGGGGTTGTTTTTCTGCTCTCTTTCAGTTACACGTGTCTGATTTTACCAAACAAACTCAAATTGTAATAATAAAGAAGTCAGTCGATAACTGGCCTTTTTCCATCATGCCATGAGCAACAGCGATCTGATGTCATGCTGCACACAGCATGAGCAGTTTTCCGCACAACAGCAGGGCGGAAGGAGTTGGTTACTGCGGAGTCGGAGGTGTGCAGCTTGTCGTGTGCAGCTTGTCGCCTGCAGTGCTCCGGCTTTCAGCTCAGTGTGGCTGCTCCTTCTTGTTTCATTAAGCCCTGCAATGTTTAGAACTGTTCCGCTGTCAAAAAGCAGCACAAATTACCATTATTTTGTTTTGTCAACGAAAAAGTCGCTTTCTGCACTACCCTCCCTGAGAAATAGATTTTCCTGTGATTGCTTCGCAGTAAACGCCGCCATGTGTTTCACCAGCTGAGGGCTTTTAATGTGAAACAGCAGCAGTAGGAAACGTTCGTGCAGCTCTGATATGGCTTCGAGAGAGTGAACAGTGAGGCTGATATCATGGAGGTAAAATTACAAACCACATCACTAGATCACATGGATGCATCCCTGTGGATCCCTAGTGCATAGGTAGGAGGTTTGAACAACACTGACTCAGCAAGTAACAAGAAAGGTAATACGTTGAGCTGAAAAATGCAAACAGAATATAAGTGCTTTAATAATCTTAGCAGGCCATAAGAGTTTAAAACATTTTTCCTTCCTTCTATCAAAATAGATTCCAGTCTAGAAATAGACGTCAGTTCAATGCAGTATAATTGCTCTGTGTGGCCCAATCAGAGATAGTTTGACTACCCTGACCGACACTGTTTGACAGACAGGGTGGAAAAACATACTTTCAAAATTACTTTGAGCCAGTTCAAACATGTAGGTCTTATTTGAAATGTCACCTAACTTTCTGTTCAAAGCTCATGTTCTAAACGTCTAGTGTGACGTCAAAACTCCAGAAACTTTGGCTGTGGTGATCTGGCACATCAGAACCAACATTTCCACGATAATTCCAAATCAGTCTAGACGAGCGCAAAGCCACTACACCAACGGATCGAGCAGACACACTACTTAAGCAGTTAACCTGTTGTATTAATTAGCAATTCTTCCAACTGGCATAACGCCAAAGTAAAAACGCTCCTCTGCAATCAGATTTGAGTAGGTAAATTGTCAGTGACTGAAAGGAGCAGTTAAAAATAGATTCAGCAAGATTCCAGGTAATTACAACATATAAATCCCAAAGAGTTGAGATATTTAAAAAAATATATTCTATAAAGGTACACATAAACCAAATCCTGCTATGCAACAATTTCCCATAATGTCTGTTTTTGTTACACCAGTGTATTTTTGTCGTCACACCACAGCATTCTGACCTTCACTTCTATTTTCTGTTTCCACTAATCATCTATTTGTCATACCATCTGTTTATGTAGACTTCGCAGTTTAACCCTCCTGCCTCTCTCTCCTCTCGAACACGTAGGAAAACACATAGCTGATGGATCGACTAACCCCGGTACTCTTCTTTCTGCTTGTAAAGTACACGGCAGAAATGGATGATGCTTGTGATATCATCAACATCAAAGTGAAACATGGTGTGAAATGAGCGTGGTATTTATTAGTGCCACAATGAATGACATGATTGCACCCTGGAGACTCAGTATGATGAAGGACTATTACACAAATCCGATTCCCAGTGTAGGTGATTCATGCCTATTTTCAGCCGTTTGCAGGTGATCATTTGTTGAAGCGATATTCACCGATCAGCCATATTCTGCTGACAGCATGGGCACCCTGACCGGCCCCATGTGCAACATCTGTGATGCTCTGTGTGTTCTGGCACCTTTCTATCAGAACCAGCATTCACTTTTTCAGTAGTTTGGATCGGATCAGTTGGATCAGACCACACGCGCATCAATGAGCCTTGGCCACCCATGACCCTGTCGCCAGTTCACCGATTATCCTTCCTTGGACCGTGGTAGGTACTGACCCCTGCAGACCGGGAACACCCCACAAAAGCTGCAGTGTTGGAGATGCTCTGACCCAGTCATCTAGCCATCAAAATTGCTGCCTAATATACTCTCCCCCCCACTGACAGGTGCCATTGATAATCAATGTTCTTCACTTAACCTGTCAGGGGTCATATAGTTATGGCTGATCGGTGCATATAAAGGCTGTGTAGGTGAGCAGATGGATGAATAGGTGGAAGAATGCATGGGCTGATTGCCATCTAGTCCATCCATGCCAGCATTTGCAAATTAAATGCTTTGACATGCAGATGGAAAACAGAGATCCCACTCGGTTTCTGTTGTTAAATTATGCAAAATCCTGACTTGAAAAAACTGAAAGTTGCATCTGAACATTGATAATGTGATTCCTTCATAATTCAAACTACAAAAGCATTTATCTTAGATGCTCAATGACATTTTTTGAAACTGAAAAGATGCACCATAAAAGTGTCCCAGTGAAGCAAGGCCTCAATATTTCAATCTGAATATGTCTAAAAATGAGCTAATATCCATGTGCACACAAATGTTTTCTTTCATATAAATGCATGAGGTAGTTCTGTATGCAGTAGATACATATACATACATATAATATGATACATAGCTCTAGTTAGGTAAGAACCATGTATATGTGCAAAATGTATAAGTTTCAGGATCTAAAGAGAAACATCTTCAAGGATGATAAACATGCATTTATGCAAAAGTAGAATTTGTTGAATTAATGTAAAACTGCCTCAAGTAACAAAGGCACAAACAAAATTAAAACATGAAACAGACTTATAAGACTTCAGTGGACAATGACAAAACACCTTATATAATTTAGATGTAATTCTGTAAATTTAACAAAGCCGTTTTTCTGTCTGCCATCTCTTCCCACAATATTATATCCTTCTCTGATTTACACTTTCGGCAATTTGCAAGGGCTGCCTGTTCCTACTTTAAGTCATGGGAGCCTGTAAGCCTGCCCCAGCATGCACTGAGTGAATAGCAGGAAACCATTTTTAAAAACAAATGCAACACATTCACACTTATGGACAATTTGAGAGATTCATGTTGACCCAAGCTGCATGTTCTTGGATGGTGGGAGGAAACCACAGCAGCCGGTGGAAACCCACACAAACAGGAGGTGAACCTGCCTCCAAACAAGAAGGAGCAGGGCCACGATTGCTAACTGCTGAGCCAGGATTCCACCCTCGTTAGAACGCTTCTATACTTATAGAGTGTCTCCAGCGTGCATACAGGTAGGTGGAAGCACTGCACAGATGAGGTATGCCAATGTACAAAATAACCATAAATGAATTTGCATTGATCATCACTTAAATTAATACATGTAAAGGCTGAGTGCATAGGTTGACATGCATCTCTCCGAACAAGCCTTGTGTGTAAAGTGCAAGACAAAAAGTGTGGTCGACTATTAAACATCAAGCTGTGTGTTTGGTGGCTTTAATTCAGTCATTACCACGAGATGCCTCACATGTAGGGTTGCCAACTTTACGCCACCTTTTGTCCGGTGCACGGTTGCACAGCAACCATTTTGCACATGCCAAACCAACAGCAGACCACAGGCCACAGCAGACATTACCGGAACTTTTCTTTGCAGGAATTGGTGCATTGACGCCATACGTAAAGCTGATGCGCATGGGGATTGGGATTTTACAGGTGCGCTCACTCGTGGCGTTATCAGCACATGATCTGCTACTGGTGTTGTATCAGATCTGGGAGCTGTAAGAGTGTCGTCTGGTGATTAGAGTAGAGTAGCAGTCAATATAGGGGGCAAACCAATTTAGCCCAATAAACAGGACATCCCGGCTAATGCAGGACAGTTGGCAACCCTACCAACACGCCTCTGCTGCTAATTCTCATTGCAGTAAGAAGCTGTAACCAGCAGGTCTTGGATGTCTCCACTTATTGCCAAGTATTCACGCCGCCAGCTAAGCAAGAGTTTTGATTGGTTGTCACATCTGAATAACAATGCCTTTCGCGTGTCAGTCAGTTTGATGTAATGACGTAGGAACAGTAATAGAACATGCGTGTATAAGAGATCATAGATTACTACATTTGTTTGGTACTGGTTTCATGAAGTGACTGCCTACTGTAGATTTGTTAGATTCAAAATGAGGATTTCCAATCAGCCTCAAGATCTAAGGGTACAGCCTCTCATTACCTGTGCTGTACACCAACAGGATTAAACTAGATTTATCAGGAATCCCCTTCTCTCCTCTACTACCTACTTATTTCCCCACAAAGCATACTGCTTCCTCTCACCCTATTAAGATGGTTGCAGCTTTTGACTTTTAATTCATTTGGACAGGGTTAGAAAGGAAATTAACAAAACATTGGTCATAGAAGTGAAAAAGTAAACATGTTGCTGTGCCAACCACACACAGGTTTTAGTGTAGGGGGGGAAACCTACTTCCAATCAGATCAAAGAGTGGAAACAGGTAGCAGTTGCTATGGCAGCAACATTGCCTCACACAAAAGACCTATTATGTGTTGGCTTCTCTTATTCTCTCAGCAGATCTATATTACTTCCAAATTGGTTATTTATGTGCCTGTTTTATTATGGCAAGATGAACTGCAATACCAGTTTTACAATTATATTAAACTAAGTATAAATGACTCTGTTTCCCTTTCGATTGGGGGAACCATTAGGAACAATAGACACACCACAAAGTGAAGCTTACCACAGCCGTTTGTTGGAGAAACACTTCTTCTTACCAATTCAGCCCAGGAAAAAAGTAGCTCCTCCTGAGTCACTGATCTGTTTTCTTTATCTTTTTCTTTGTCCAGTACTGTGCCACGTCTCTCCTCATTTACCATTTAAACTCTGCTTTCTCCTAGTTCCAATCACAGAGAACACGTTTGAGTGAGAATTAAAATTAAAAAGGTTTGTACCTTGGTTGCATGTGGCAGTCAAATGGAAAGTCAGTCCACATTTGAAACTTTAAATAAAAGAAGTCTTCATATTTGATTGGATAAAGAGCAAACGGAACCACTAACACAACTGGTGGGGATTTATTTTTGCTGAGGGAATTGTTGAGTTGGCATTTTGGTGACTTTAGGCATGTGATTATTATGGGAAACGCAGGATGGATAAGTCCCAAGGTGTAGAAGTGGACACATCTGTGATCATGCCGCGCTAACGTGTATAAGTATTAGTGTCAGTTCTGAAAGGTAAATACTTGCCCAGGTATCAGTCTTGGCCATTTTTAAATTTCAGACATACCCAGCTGCCTCTCTCCAGTGTTCTTTAATCACCTCTACCTCTTTATTTCCTTCATGACTCAGAAACCGATGTTTACCTTACTGACAAAACCGCTATGACAGACGTATATTGGATATTGAATATTGGGACAGAGGAAATATGGAAGTAACTTATCAATAAGTATCTTCACACTGTCCCTCACCACATACAAGCTGACTGACCTACATATATACTGACATTAGTGTAACAATAAGATCCATACAATATTTGCTGGAAAGAATGTTTTTGAATACTACATTTCAAAGATGTATCTGTCCTAGAACACATGTACGTGAGTGTATAGGTTTAATCCTAAACTCCTACATACAGTTGTTTCTGCCACTGTAATATGTCATACAACAATGCTAATAAAGACGGGTTTTAATGACATACTGTTTAAAACAATGGCACCTGTCAGTGGGGATGGGGGGTATATTAGGCAGCAATGTTTTGTCCTCAAAGTTGGTGCGTCGAATCAGGAAAGATGTGCAAGTGTATGGATGTGAGCAACTTTGACAAGGGCCAAACTGTGATGGCCAGATGACTGGGTCAGAGCGTCTCCAACACTGCAGCTCTTGTGCGGTGTTCCCGGTCTGCAGGGGCCTGTAACGACCAAAAGTGGTCCAAGGAAGGAAAATCTGTGAACCGGCGACAGGGTCAGGGTCAAGTCTCATTGATGTGCGTGGGGAGCGAAGGCTGGCCCGTGTGGTCCGATCCAACAGAAGAGCTTCTGTAGCTCAAATTGCTGAAAAGGTTAATGGTGGTTCTGATAGAAAGGAGTCAGAACACACAGAGCAGCGCAGCTTGTTGCCTATGGGGCTGCATAGCTGCAGACCGGTCAGGGTGCCCGTGCTGCCATCACGTTGTGGCTGATCGGTGTATACTCCTGGTAGAAGATGAGAGGTTGTGTGGGAGGAAAGTAACAGAGCTGTAGGAAAGACAAACAGAATGCAGACATGCTCTGTGGTGGCTGGAATAGGCAATATAGGCAGCCTCCTAGTGCAACCTTTCACTACAGGTAGAATGAAGCCATCTCAAATAAGCTCCCGTTCCCTGTACTGAGGGTTCACTAACCCCTGCAGTCAATAACTGGTCCCGAAACCCTTAAGCCTGCAGCCTTTGGTTAGTTCAGAGACATTTCAGTGGCACTGACTCACCTCTCTTTCTTCCTGCTGCATAGATGTGGGTGTTCTGAGTCAAAACAAAGTTCAAGAGGCAGAAATAATCTCATTTGTTGAAGTAAATCACATCAGATGAAGATAAAGAACCATTGTTCTGCCTGAGTTCTGTTGGGCATACAGCAGCCTTGGATGGGGATCATAAGACTTTAATGCCATTATCTCTCTGCAAAAGGTAATGACATCCCAATGATTATTTTGCCGCCACATTGCACACACACAAGATGCAAAAATTGAAAGGATCCTCATGAAATCATTTGAATCGTATTACAACAATAGTGCAGACAACTGGGCACCAAGGAAAATTGTAAGGAAATGACTATGCCATGGCATAGCCATTTGTTTCAGTATATTCTGCTTCTGTAACCATGAACAGGAGCAAATTCACCAGTGAAGTCTTTATACCTGCTTAGCTACCAGATGGGCCTATTCCTGCGAATGACAAATATCTTTCAGGTCACTCATTGGTATTCCTTGTATTGCTCTCAGCCATGTTATCATGCTTTATTATTTTTCCTCCAGACCCTGTATCTTCAGATTCCTCTTTCAGTAGGCCCGCAGCAATGTCTGTTCTTCCTTTTAAACAGCACATGTTGAAGAAAGTCACCCTAACATGACGTTTGTCCAACACAAAAATACTGCTGTTGACCATGTAATTTTAAGCATCTTGTGTTTTCATTTTTAAATCCACAGCTTCAAGCAAGCACCCAGTTTCACCTAGCAATGCGAAAGAAAAGAGCCAGAGTCTCTGACAGATACGTTTGCTGCTCAGAGGGTAGTGAATTAGCAAGAACTGGTTTGGTCTTCTATTAGAGTGGGGAAATATCTGGATGAGAACCACATTGTTTTTGCACAGTTGTTAATTCTAATGAACTGGATGGCACCACATAATAACTTGTGTGTCGATAGTCCAATTTACACTTGTCATTGCAGGTGCATTTCACTGCAACCCGTCATAGCCTTCCCGAGAAAAATGCAAATTAGCGCAGGAACCACTTCATGTCCAGAGGATGGTGTTAGTGCACCTGAAGCTGTTTGGTAACACCAGAAGAAAAATAATGTGTTCACTTTATCTTCCTGGCTTACAACCTAATGGACATTATTGATTATTGCTATGTGAATCATTAGTAATGAAAAGGAATACAAGGAAAGGTATGCAATTACTTTTGAAGTTTCAGGCAGGAGGTCGGCCCACAAACCTGCAACGCAAAACTTAATTTTAAAGCCAAACCCAACGTTAGAAGAACACAGAGTGGTTGTACTACGGCGACTGAGATTTTTTCCACTTACAGGTAGAGAGTGGCTGAAGGGGTTATTCCTTCACAAGACGGCTCGTGAAAATTGTCCAGACAATTGTTTGTTCAAAGGTCACCATGACCTTTGGCCGGGGGCGTGTTTCCCGTCAGCCGAGGCAAAACAACCCTTTTAGTTGAAAAATGCTTTTATTCACAGGATAACTTTCAAAGAATCAGGCTTTTAATTAAAATGTCATTATTTGAAATTGTAAATCCTTTCAAATAGTTCTACTGTAGATCAAATGTAAAAGTCCAATAGATTTCATTTATTACATATTAACGATACTTTACATACATCCTTAGGTATCTTTAATGTTTCTTTGCATATACTAGTCAAAAATGCTTCTTCACTCATACAGTTTATAAAGAATTCAAAATGTATATGACTCAAAACAGATAATTGTCATATTAAGCATATTGGGACTTTTTAGGAGTTTTTTTTAACCAATTAAAGAAATTTAATTCCTACTAATTATGAAGACAATTCTGCACAATAATAGATGAAATGTAATGAAATTACAAAGGTTGCCAATATATTTCCAGCATTACAGGAGTGTTACAGTCAACCACTGCAGGCACATGAATTCTTGACGTGGACCTTCTTAACACTGCTGATCAACATATTGCAGTGACTGCTGCTGTTTATATGTAGGACACTTGCAGGCTAGTAGGCAAAAAAGAAGATGGGAAGATGAAGAAAACACAATCTGGCTAAAATTAAAGAGTCTGTTGCCGGCCAAATTGGGAGTAAATAAAAAGGAATGAATTAATGGTGGTGCCTGTACAGTAGTCCACGTGCAAGGAGGGCCAAAAAATCAACACTTATACAGTCTTGTTAAATCTTGAGCCCTACGCAGAATGTGTTAGTTTGCCGTCTGTGGGAGCTTTGACAGCTCTGAAGTGAACCCTTTAATTAAACTCTGCAGATGTCCTCATTGAAATGCCAATTTCCCATAAACAGTAGATTCATGCTTCACAGTATACACAAGGTCACACAAATCAGAAAAGTTAGTTATAAATGTGTTTATTGGTTCAGTGGGAAAGACTGTAAACAAGCAACAACAAGGTACTAATCTTGAGCCACAAATGAGCAAATTTTGATTTCTGATTTCTCTCTCCTGCAAGGATGGGGAAGGACAAAATGGAGGTGTTTAGTGACAGTAGCAGGGCAAGGCAGTTTTATTTATAAAGCACGCTTCTTGCACAGAGGAAGATTCAAGGTGCTGAACAGAGAAGTTAAAACAATATGGCGCTTCAATGCAAATGACATATCTGGTGCAAAGAAAGCAGTTGAACTCCTGAAAGTATGTTCGTGTTTCTGCATGAGCCACTTGTGTGTACATTTTATTTTTGTTGAAAACGGGAGCATTAAACCAGAATTGAACATTAAGGCTTGTAAAATAAATGTAGCCATTATTGCCTGGATCGTAGTGCCAAACTATTTACTTTTAGACGGTATACCATGACGTTTGCTGCTTTAATGTGTGTCTCATTAAGGAAATTGAACATAGAGACAAGCAGGATCTTTCTTTCTTTCTTTCTGAGACCGAGAGGTCTCTTTCTGCACTCTGAGATCTCCCAGTGTGGCTAGTGGACACAGTTAAAGAACTAATCACTCTTCTCAATGGACATGTTGTGTCGTGACAGCATGGCTGCCAACCGCCAGACCTGTCAATGCACATGCCACCAAGGGTTAGGACATCTCCAAGGCAGCATTGCTGAGAGTAGACTGGAGCGCACAGCTCACACACAGCAAGGTGCTGCAGGGTCCACACGTATCTGTCAGTAGATCATAATAAGCATGGAGGTTAGTCTGACAGAGCTACAATAAAAACCCATGGGAAATTCAGGAGAATAGCTTTCATTTGAGTGTGTTCTGACTGTTAATGTCAGGGCGTCCTATGTATAGTTATTTACAGGGACTATCTGCAAAATGTCCAGCAGCCATAATAATTATGAGAAATACACTGTGCAATGTGAACCATGGGAATTGAAAAGCTCTGACCAATTAAAGGTGACTAGAGGTTAAGAAGACTGGTCAGGAAATTATGCTAATATCATAACTTGGATTAAATGTCAAACAATAACTTTGAGCAAATGGCTTGTTAGGTTTTGACAAGAGGGGCTGACACTCTGGAGGGAGGAGACAGACTCTGGCCTTTTAATTTGATGGAGCGTGATGGTGGGGTACGGGAACAGGTCAGAGCGCAGGTGATTATTTTTTTCCCCCCCACCTGCCCTGGACTCAGAGGTCCTGCTGTCATGGCCACACAAATTAATGTCAAATTGATTTTGCAACAATTATAACCAAGTGGCCCTGGCTGCTTTCACTACAGACAATGGATTACCAGTATAACATTATATTCTCATTTTCTCCCAACAAGAAATGTTGTCTCAAAGTAGCTTTCTTTTTTATGCAGCGAAAGAAATATAGAGGTCAGTGTCTTGAGATTTCCTCACAGAAAAATGTGTGCTTTCCTTCTATCTGTTATGTCTTTGTATTTGCGGTGCAGAGAGCCCGTCCAATAGTGTGATCAAACTGTAGTTTCACTATCCTCCTCGGTGGGTAATTTCTCTTGCAATCTCTGCTCCCTCTCTGTTAGACCTCACTAACACAAGATACGTCTGTAAACTGCTTCCAGCCTGTCCCATATTTATGCGCACACATGTCTGGCAACAGCATCACCTGACACTTCATATCAGTGGTCACTTCAGCAGATGCTCACAACAGTTAAATAATACAATAACAGGGAGGCCAAGCCAGTATTCCTCTACATCAAAGCATAACCTAGTTTAGCGATTCCCTCCTGTCATGTAGGTCAGGCCTCATGGAAAAATGATTCTCTCTCGTTTCTTGTCCATCTGAAATTGGGGCCGATACAAGAGGAATAAAGAAGCCACACTGAAACTTAATGGGAGCTCATGAATAGGTAGCTTGCCTTCAGCTGCTAATGAGAAAAAAAGTCAGGTTTACTAAGCAGACTGCAGGAACACGAAATCCATCAGGAGTTTCCTTTGGCAACTAACCTGCCTATTTTACATTATTTATCCCTTCAGAGGTTACGTTTACGCCCAATAACCTATTTTAACTCCCACCGTTCGAGACCTTGTCCTTGTTTTTCCACTTCGCATTCATATCAAAAACCTTTAGCCTCATGGTGGAGACTTCAGTGTAAGTAAAAAGCCATTTGTGCCTTTTTGTTTGACTCTCCTCAAACTGAGGACAAAAACGAAAATCAGATGCCCAGAATGATCGAGTGGGATGTCTTTGCTTTCTAAAACACTTTCTACTGCAGCTTAAACAACATGCCCTCCATTATGGCACATGTGGCACAATATGCGCAATTCGTCAAATCACAATATGTGTGTATTTGTACACTTACGGGTATTTAATTTCAGCACAGCTGCTCAGTTTGTCTCTGGACATACTGGATAAGGAATCAAAAAGCATAATATGCAACGAAACCCTTATTCTTACCACTGTTGTTTTCATTGAGATACTTGTTCTTACATGAAGATACTGTACATTTTTAGGGAATTTAATCAGATTCAATATACAATGTCTGCCCTTTTCAACAGTCATGTTTACCATTTGCGCGGAGTAATTTGTTTTCATTTGCTTTGCTAAAGCATTTCACACTCTCTCTGATTTCAACTTTAAAAATTAATTTCAGCTAAATGCAAACCGGTGGTTCTTGTGCATTATCTAATACACATCCCCACACAGTAAACGCTCTCCCACAACTGTGGTTTAAAGTTATTTGGAAGTTTTTAAAGTTAAATGTTCCACTGAGAAACACTGAATCCCTGTCTTAAAAGTGCAACTGAGCTTGTAAGAACACATGCTTTGTAAGTTTTACATGCAGTCTGCGTCCATGAAACAGTTTAATCGTCATGGTGACAGCTGCTGTACCCTGTGTTATCTTCTGTTCCCATTTGTCATGTGATCAATCTGTGTTGGGCACACTAACCCCCTCCTGTCAGTCCAAACCTGCCTTTCCACACCTGTCCACCAGCTGTCACTATCAAGCCTCTCACCTCAGTTCGTCACCTGACCTTCACAGTCGGCATCGGTGTAAAGACGACAGCTCTCTGTCACTTGTAAAGGATGACTAGCACTTTTTATTCTGATCTGCCCGTCTCTTTTACTGATGCCTATCTGCCAACTCTTGGGAACCAAGTCTGTGATCCAGCATCACAAAAATCACTCAAAACCAGTCTAAACTCACGAATCAAACAGTCAAAACAAAGTGTTATAGTTAACCATGTAATGCATTATCTATTAGGACAATCGATCCATAGAGTGTTTGCCAGCCCACTGTATTAATATTGGTAAAATACAACTTCACACTTCAAATTTCTTTTTCTCGCAACTCCTTATCACTCCTGTGTCTGTGACATACATTAGTTTTCCTGCACGTTGACGGCCTATTGTGCCCAATTGCCGAGCAAATTGCTCAATAAGTTGGCTGCAGATTGCATTTGTGGTGTGTGGTGTAAATATCCAGCTGACACTTTTCCCACGAATTGATAAGTGGAAAATGTATAATGCACATTTACTAAGATCAAACAGAAGTGTGACAACAGAGTCATGACAAGATAATTATCTCATAGCAAAAGAAGTCAGGGTTGTAAAACACTTTGTGTATGTGAGAATACAGAACAGACTTGTGCCGTATGATAAAGGTCAGTGACTTGATTACAGTCTTCAGCCACACTATAATTACACAGTATTGGTATGTGTCTGCTGTCTTTGCATCTGAGAGTGTCTTTATTTTAGATGCAACAGCATTGCAGGTCCTCAAATAGCGATTTCAACTTTACAGCCCTAAATCAGTCTCTGTCGGGACAACAACGGTTGACGTAAATCTGTCAACCGTTGTTGTCCCGACAGTGACGAATACACACTCCGCTTCTCTGACTCCCTTTGCTACAGTGAACTGAACATGTCGGAAACACACAACCAGAGGCATCTCATCCACTGATGGCACTCAAAGATGTGAAGGCATCTCTTGCATAAAACACCAGAGTCAATCATAGACGTGACATTTCTGAGCAAGAACGTCTTTTTCCCCCATTCCACCAAACCCTCATCGACACCCAAGAAGGCCCCCTATGGCTCTTTGTTGTCTAACACTCAGCGGGTACAGATGCCTCGGTGCAGACAAAGATGGCCTCCTCTCTACTTGTTCGAAGGTTATTTCATTTAAAGTGTCAATCCGAGACTACAAATACAGGCAGTTGGTCGGAGTCAGAGGGGGGCTTGTCGTGGTGCTCTTTGAAGCATCAGAGGGTGTAATTTGTAGGACAGAGGTTGTCAGAGGCCAAGAGCAGAAGGGAATACTGATGACAAAGTGACCTCACAAGCTGAGAACTTGTAGTCTGTGAATGCTAATACAGATGATCAAACAGCCTTTAAATGGCGTCAAAGCTGTAGTTGAGCAATAGGCCGTAACAATCAAGAGGCATCTAGCATGACCCGATTCAGTAAAACATCTATTCTTATCGAATATACAATAGAATAATGTAAAGAAATCTCTTAACTGTCTGGTCTGATTTACATTGCTTATATCATATTATATTATGCTGATACCATTTCAGAGTTCTATATGTTTGCTGCTATCTTTGACGAGCAGGTGGGGTTTGAGTGCTGGTTTGAAAGCGGTGACTCCTGGTTAACCCACTCTCTTTGTATCCTTGTATGTTTCAGCTGCAGCTGCCCGATGAGAAACTGTATTAATCCTGAGCAGGGAATCACATCAGCAGCTAAACAGTTGAGTGCCAGCGTGATAAAAGCGTTTATCAATTTATAGACTGCAGGACTTATCGCTCAAAGAGGAAACATACGAGCACCTTTGGTCTACATTACGCTATAAGCGCTGTAGTATTAAAAGTACAGAGCCAGAGGCCCATCTCCTGCAGGATGCCGTTCCTGCGGTGCAGAGATAAGTTAGATACCACACAATGAGAAACCATTTTCATCTTTTTATTCTTAATAGATTGCCACTAATCTGAGTTACCCGCTTTTTATTGAGGAGCACGTACTGTACTGCACAATGAACTCCCACTGAGAGATGTTATTAACTGTTTTTGTTGAGAAGATTGATGGTGTTATATGTAATATCTAATCTCCTGTTTCTCCTTTGCTGCACTCTAGACATTTAAACCAACTCTCTACCAGTTTCACAAGAGTGAAATATGTAGTGTTTCTACTGTTATTCCCTAAACCATAGCCTGTTGTCTTTGCATATCCAGAATCTGTAAACCGTGGCTTCAACCTGGCTTAATTCCAGAATTTCATATTGTTTGGTCACATATAACTATAAATGCTGAATGTGAAATACATTTCACATGTGAAACAATGAAATTTCATGTGCGGCTGTGGCTCAGGAGGTAGAGCTCCATTAATTCTAGGTCCCATTCCCAGATCCTCCTGTCCATGTGTCACTGAGCAAGACACTAAACCGATGGTCCGATGGACCGACACACCAATGCGGCCAACAGCAAGAGGCACCGTTAAGGTAGAAAAGCACTAAAAGAAAAGCAGCAAGGTGCTGAAATTCATATTGCATGGACTACTACTCCTGTCCCAGCTGAAAGTACAGACAAAAACTTTACACTCCATTCTTTAATGTTTTTAATTTTATGTTCAGCCAGCCAAAGCACATGGAAGGGTATACTATTTATATGAATGTATACCGTGCTGATTCTTGTCCTCTAAGTTGTCACTCCCTATGGAGGTGCATTTGTGTCTTTTTTATGCAGTCACCCACATCACAAATATAAGACACTCATGTTAGATCGTGGGACACAAATAGTCCAGTTAACTAGTAGCTACAAGCACCATGTGAGAGTGACTAGCTAATAAAACTAAGCAAGAAGCTGCAGACTGACAAAATAATATGCATTTCTTTAACCCATTACAACAACACAGGTTGTTAAACAAAAGCAATCTGCATGCACCAGCTCCATCATAACATTATTGCTATCACTAATACGTCTCTTCTCCATGGAGTTCAAAACACTCTCTCTCGTTAACTGACTGCAGCTAAGCTGTCACTCCGATCGAGACTGGCCAAAGTGTAGGTCACGCCTGCAGAATTCAGCTGAACAGCAAGCAAAACGTTTGGATTCGCAAACAAAACTTTTTGATTTGCATGAATACACGTTTTCATCACACATTTATTTTATTTGCAATAAACCATGTTTTGATTGCAGTGACGATAATTTGGCGCTCACGCCTATTTTTTGACTGCATACAAAAGACACAAATGTACCTCCATAACTCCCCCTTAACAAGCACTGAGCTGAGCACAGCAGGGAGTCCGTAGAGACGGCAATAAAGTACCCCCTAGAGGAATGTCGCGCTGACGCCTTAAGTACACCACCATAATGAAACGAGTGCGTTGGATGTTAAGAGGAGTATGTCATGCCAGTGTAACTTTGAAATGACATATAATAAAGGTTCGAAGCAAGTCATGATAACCAAAACAAATTCACATTTTTATGGTACCACAGATTTTAGAAGGCACAGGGGCTGAACAGCATAACTTATTATGAAATTCTAATGCACTCACTCACATCATGAACACCTTTCTAAGATGAATCTATTTCCAAGATTTACTTCAGTTGCTGCTGGACAGACTGTCTTCCCTTTATCTCCACTGGCTGTCCTGTTGTATCTGTCTGGGTCACTCTCAGTTCGTGTCTGCGTGAGTTCGTTCTCAGTCTGTTCGTCTGCACACGTCGGTCTCAGCTTGTCGCTTGCTGTGAGCATCTTTCTATGCTGGCGCCTGTCTCTGTCCATTGCTATCTGTCTCTGTCTGCGTATGTGTGTCACTGCTGGCTTGGATATCTGTTGGGGGTCTTTTTTGTTTCTTCAAAATCAAAGTAACACACAGCTAGCACACAAGGCCAAAACTTTGCTGTGGATGAGCACAAGAAAATACATCTTAAATTATTGTTTTTCTAGTGAGGTTTTGACTTACTTTATATTATGCTTTTATTCAGTTACATTATAAGTACATGTGTCATTCCACAATGCATATACATTGTTCTGCAAATTATATATTATGCACATTGTAAGTCCTGAGCTTGTAAAATCTTGTTTATTGCACCTTAGTCATGTCACATTCAGTGGATGAATGCTTAATAGTGCTTTAAATAAGTAGCAGAAAACCTTGCAGTTAAAGATTTTAACTTTTGATTTGTGTGGAGGGATCATGTCTTGCAACAAGATATGAATGCATGTATCAGATCCCAGGATAAACATTAGTTGAATCTTAAGCAGTCTGCTCATTGTTGAGAAGGGTGTTTGATGTGCAGCAGGCAGAGCTGCAAGATTGTAGCAGTTGTCAAAAACTCTGAACATCTTGACAAACAGGCTGGAGTTACAGAGGATGAAGATCAATGGCATGTCTTATCTTCGGGCTTTGAAAAGTACTAATTTTTTACTTTAAAAGCAGACTTTTTCTTTTTACTTTGCTCTTAGGCCTCCATTAAATTGAGAGTCTTTGAATTCCAGTACATGTCATACACAGTAAGTTTTTTCTGCCTAGTGATATTATTGAGACAAGTCTGAAAGCAGTTTAAGGCAGGGATCACTTTGTCTTGAAGTTAATCTTCATGATCAAAAGAGAAGGGGTTTCCTGGTATCATTGGCAACAACTGTTTTTCACGTTGAGTGAAAAGTGTGCAAAATGAATGTGGGCTCATTTTAATATTGGGATAATTTTCCAGGTTCCCTCTATAGATGTAAAACAGGTTATTAAATCTGCAAGCATGTGCCTTTTTAACAGACACTGTCCACATTGTGGACTGGGTTCGAATCCTGACCTTTCTGTGTGGCGTTTGCATGTTGTCCCCGTGTTTCTCCGCTTTCCCCCACCATCAAAACATGTTAATGGCAGAGTAATGGAGTTGGTCCCTGGGTGCCACTGTTCCTAACATTCATTTAGAGAATGAATGTCCCTACGGGGATGAATAAAGGATAACCTTAAAATACCAAATAACAAATGAAGAGCTTTTTACATACACGGTTAAACTAATAATAGAAAACTATTTTATATTGGGTAAACAGATGAATTCATTAAAGTTTGATAAAATACCTTGTTTCATAAATATAGCCAACCCATATATGCATCTGTACATTACTGAGGTAGCCTAATTCTCAGACCATTCTGCACCTGTTCTACACTGTGGACAGTGAACTTAATAACTAGTGCATCTGCATTTTCAGACCTCAGCAAAATGATAAAAGATATTGGAATGTCCCAGGTAATTCAATTTTGTTGATTACCTGTGGGACTGCAAGAAATCTTAAGGATCGCTGACATTATTGCTACTTAGCTTTCCACTCGTTTCCTAAAGCTAAGCTACTATAGCTACTGCTGCAGGAAGGAATCCCACTGTTAAAGATGTAATGGATGATGACATATTCAACCATAGTTTTTTCTGTGCCTTCACTTAAGGAACTTCTGTACGAATATACTTCTGAGGATATTCTGCAATAAAGGCAAGAAGGATCTGCTGCTACGAGTCAAGCAGCTTCCCTGGGGAAAGATATTGCCAGAGCAGATGGGGAGACAATGATGGGTAAAGCATGTGCAGATACTGCACAGCCATGAACACACCGTTTTTGAAATTAGAGTACTGCTATATGCTGCAACAAATCAGTGTATACTATGAATCTATGGCTGTCGCTGGAGAAATGCTCAGTAATGCACTCAAACATTGTCTATAGGAGGAATGAGCAGGGCTCTTACCCTGGCTGAACTCTGGCTGTTGGATATAACCCAAAGCACTATGACTTTGATCTAAGGGTGTGTCTCATGTTCACTGTGCTGGGAAACAGAATATCTTCGTGGCGCTGGTTTTTCCAGATGTTGTTCCAAGAAACACTGGCACACCTACAGGCTAACATGAGATATGCAGTATAGATGTGTTTATGTCTACTAGCTGTCTTTCCGTAATGTGAGCAAGCTCTTCTTGAGCTGTGGCGAATAGTAATGAACACGTGAAAGCATTCCTAGTTCCTTTCTTTTTCTCTCATTTGTAATTCACCACCAGTGTAGTGATGCATGTTCCTACTGGACTTCGCGAAGCACTTACCTAGTATCATTAAACTGGAATGAATACAGTGTACGTAAAGCATTACAATCATTACGACTAATCATATCAGTTGTCCTCGTCTTCAAGAGTGGGCTTTGGTTTTGTTATTAAATTAAAAATGATGAAAATTGGCATAAAATGTTACGAAACAGCAGTTTATGCTTTGGAACACAGAACAATGCCATTGACAGACATGCCTGTGAAGCCAAATTGCTTCCGAATTAACCAAACGCTCCATCCAAACTGAACAGGTGTGTGGGAACCATTGCGCTTCGCTTGGCAATGGTCTTTGTTTAATTGAATTAGCATAATTTAAATATAACGCCAATGCTTTGAAGAAGCTTAATATCCTCTAGGTATGAGAGCCAATTTTTTAGTCCCACATTTTTGGTCGGAGCCCAGTGAGTGTACAATGTAAGAGTGCATGCAAATAGTCCACATGCCACCGTTTAACAATATTGTATCTGGTGTAATGCAGTCTAAACAAGTAGCAAGTGTCATCTGCTGAACTGGCAGCATTTCATATTATTTATCTGTCTTTTGATTTATGTACCCACGACACTGCTGTTTTGCTTTATTCCATTAGTCAGTCCAGAAGTGTTGAAATGTTGTCCCTGTTGCTTTCAGTGATGCCAAAACAAAAGAGATTGTTCTAATAAAATTAATCAGTGGTTGTGAATTCCTCGGGGATCACATTATGCGTGTGTGTGTGTGTGTGTGTGTGTGTGTGTGTGTGTGTGTGTGTGTGTGACATTTGTGCTGCCAGACACATTAATTTAAATTTTGTGCTGAGAGAAATTGAAAGATGGATGTGAATCTACAATAAAAAGCACAAATGAAATAGTTTAAGAATTACTGGTAAATCTAATATCACTCAGTTCTACACATGCTTTCAAAGCCATGATTTCACCCTTAAAAAAAAAACACCCTTTTAATTATATTAAAATCACCAACTTTTTGCTTTCATGCAGTAAGAGCATTACTGTCAATAATTACTGGATGAAGGACAAGAAAACTTATTTTACATGCTGTTATTCCACCCTGTGGGAATCCTTGTCTGGAAAAGCGGAAATGTGGAGAGGCAGGGAATCCCTCTTGCAATACTGTAGAGTCAACATCTGTCTCTTGCTGCAAACAAAAGCGTGAAAAACTATCATTGACTCTCAGCCAAGACCGAAGCACTCTAATCTACCCAGTGGTATCTCAGTGAAGATGGAAGTAGAACTACCGACGCTCCACCTGTCAGCGTCTTCCTCCTCAGCAGGACACGTTCTTCTCCAACGCCTGTCAGTCATCTTGATGAGCCATCTATCTTAAGATGGCGTGTCGCCTGGGGCTGAACTCACTATCTGTAAAGGCAATAGGCAAACTGTATGCATAGGCAATATGCAAGACAAGCAAAAAGCAATGCTGACGTTCACCTACAGTAGTGGTTCTCAACGAGGGCGTTCAGAGAGTGTCGGGGGGCGCTGGAAGCTATATTTTGGAAAGGGGGGCGGTGAGGTGTTCTTGAAGGGTGTTTGTATAAGGCGAGACCAGTTGTCTGTTTTCAGTTGTTCCCAATGAAAAGCGAGATTATGCAACCGCCTAGACAGAGTCACTCTGACCACGCTCGTGGCATCACTGTCGGCTCGTTACCCAGGTAACCAAGAAAATGGACAAGAAACCTATTCTGGCCGTGTCTGTCCTTTATGGTAGACTATGTAAAAAAAAAAGAAGACAATTTGTGGGAGCAAATTGGCCGGACACTGAGTGTTGTGCTTTTATCACCCTACGCATCATGAGCTTCTTCTTGTTGTTCATCATCAGCAGTTTCTTCCGCTAGGAAGACCAGCCAGACTGACGGTGGGCTAGTAGCATCACATAACATCTCCCTGCTGATAGCCAAATGTGGACAGTCATTCACAATCGCAGAGAAGTTAGTGCTCCCTGCCATAAAAGAGGTCATCTCTACTGTGATGGAGTGTGATCGCACACAGGTGTGAAGTCCATCCCGCTCAATGAAATGGGTGCTGATACAGAGGAGCAGCTGTGCGCCATCCTGCGGGACTCTCCCTTCAGCCTTCAGCTGGCTGAGACAGCCACCTCTGACAACAACGCTCTGCCGTTGGCCTACGTTCACTATCGGGCATCAAACAGTCAGGAGACGGCTGAGGAATATTTGTTTTCCAAATATCTGGAAAAGGACACCAAGGGCCAGTCCATTCGTAATGCGCTATATGTGTATCTGCAGGGGAAGTCAATCCCAGTCGCCATCATCCTCGCATGCTCCACTGATGGTGCCACCTCCACGGCTGACAGGTACCGTGGCCTTACCGCTCTGCTGAAGGAGCAGGTCCCGCATATTCTCACTGTCCACTGTGTCTTGCACCGCCACAACGTTGTGACCAAAGCTAAAAGTCCCCCTCTGCACGAGTCTCTCAATGTTGCAGTCAAGGCAATAAACAAAATAAAAGCCCATGCCCTGAACGACAGACTGTTTCCGACAGCTGTGCCAAGAAAGCGATGAGACCTTTCAGCGTCTTCTTCTCCATGATGTCCGCTGGCTCTCAAAAGGAAACTGTCTTGCTCGTTCTTGTGAGCTGTCTGACAGCTTTGTGGAGTTCCTGGAGGAGGTTGACGCAGCTCTCGGGGAAAAGGTGTCATCCAGCCGCTGCGACATCATGTACCTCGCAGACATTTTTCAAAAGTCTCTCTAAAGCTCCAAGGAAATGGCGTTACTCTGGTCCAGTGCCTGGCAGTCATCCACAGTTTCGCCTCAATATTGCAGGTGCCTTACAGATGACCGCCTCCTCATTTACACCAACCGTCTGAGGATGGTTAAGGCCAACACGAAGATCCGCTTCAGGGACCTCCTGAAGCTCTTTGTTCCAGTCTGGGTGCTGCAGCCGTTTCAGGCAGATGTGACCGAATGCCACCACAGTGTTACACAGCTCTCTGAGAGAAGACCAGGCTGCTTCTTCTTGCTTTCCCAACAACATGTCTAGTTGAGCAGGGATTCAGCCAGGTCCTCCACCTGCAGTCAAAGTACCTCAATTGCTTGGACTTGATGGCCTCAGGTGCACTACGGCTGAAACAAACTTCTCTGCAATCGACAGCGAAGAAACTGACCACCAAGCACAGGGCTCACATTAACTATCAAAGCAATTTAGCTTGTTTGCTTGTAAAGTTATGTTAAATCTTTCTTGGTTTTTTTTCCGGCAGACACAGACTTTTCCCTTGGTTTTCTCTTTGAACAATTAATGCTGCTGTTAGCTTTTTGGTGTTTGCATGTCACATTTCTAACCGTTTCTGATTGGTTTGTGATAAATAACGACACCAAATTTCTAACTGTTTGTTTTATAGTCGTGAACATAATTTCTATTCAAATGGATTTTTTCCTCCTCCCTTTGAAACTAATGCTAATGATATTCCAACTGCCAAATCTGCTATTTGGCATTCAGAGACATGCTTTTTTAATGATGTAACACAGAATAATAAATAAAAATAAATAATACATACACAATAAATGTATGAAATAAATATAACATTAATAATAATACACAGTTAATAATCAACATTAATATTCAGAGAAGACAATTAGTCTACATTTTATTTGATATTTGATAGGGGGTGGGAAGGGGCCTGGATAATGGATAGGTGGGCGCTGGCCCAAAAATGGTTGAGAACCACTGACCTACAGTCTCAATTGGTTCTGATCTGCTGCACGTTGAGCCTCACTGCTTCTTACACTGTCAATCATCATTACAATGGTTTGCCATTAGTCTACAGTAGTAGTAATGTTAATATTTCACTTGTTAATTCTCTGCTTTAGCCTACATTTGCGCCACTGACCACTTAAATTTGCAAGCATGGGGCGACCTCGATACTTAAAGGTCCTTATACAGTACTCTGATAATTATCTACTCTGAATATAATGATTGTAACATTAACACCAGCAGATTTAAAGCTATTCTTAAAGGGTGTTTGATTTTTGTAATTTTATTTTCTCAGTCACAAGCTGTGATACCATCTGAAGTGTTATTTATTAATACTGGCCAATGAACAATCATACTGAATAGCAAGATCTGCATATACAATTCAGTAATTGGCACACGGACAATTTTTGCAACATTCTGTAAAATAGAAATGAGAAAGTGTGGGGGAAAGGAAAAAAACACCATCCTCTGTTATATCTCTGTTTCTGTCACATTATGTGCGTGTTTGGAAAACATATTATTGGAGACGCTATAAGTGATTTATAATTATAGAGGTATGTATGCAGCCCCACTATGTATTATACACCATAGATATACAGTATAGATATAACACTAATCTGTTTACACAACACAGAATGAGGCGCAGATTAAGACAAAGTCAAAATGTATGTCTAAAATACAGCGTACAAGCTAACTCCTACAACACATTGACCAAAACTGCACAAAAAATGTAGCTGCTATATGGTTGACTTATGTGTTAACTTTTAAATTAATTAAGAATGAGATACTGTATCACACTGTATAACCCTCAGTTTAAGCAGCCATGCAAACCAACCATTAATGCTGTGTAAATCACCTGCATTATGATGAAGAACCGCTTCTGTCAGTTCATTTACAGACAAAGAAGCAAATAAAGAACATGTAACGGAAAAAGGTTTCCCCTCACTTAAGAAATAAATACAGACACTTGATGAGAGGTTCTCAGTGAATGGACTGAGGCTGGCTGGATTTTTCAAAACAATAATTAGAACAATAACTGCAGCAGCAGCATCAACAACACTATAATTATAATAAGTATTATTTCTTAATTTGGTCAAGGGGGTGCATGACTCATACAGGGCACGAGGGCAGAGGATTGAGCTACTATAGCCACTAAACTCTGCATGTCCCTGGTTAAAGGCACTGAAGACAGAGCGGTTAGACCATCCAGGCAAGTCAGAATTGCAGTACCTGCGATTTGCTCTGTTGCCTCGATTAATTCAGCGATTGATAGTATGAGCTACCCACTGCATAGCAAAACGGTTCACTCCTAGGAAATGACTTTATTCTCTTTTTGTATGTGTTTGAGTGGGAGAGATTGCGGCCCACAAGCTGTGTCCCAATTTCATACTGTTTGCTAACTCCGACTGTGTGCTCACACTCGAAAAGTGGCAACATGCAGAATGCTGGAAACATGTCAGTGTACATATTTCATTTGTGGGAATCTTGACTGTGCAGTGGGTGAACACAATCATCAGGAAATGCGTCTCAACCACAGATTTAGTACTTCAGTTTAATTAGCAGTAGTGTTCAAAAGGTGAAGTTACTCATAATTAGCATACAAGAAATTAAATATCTTTGTTTTAGACTGCAAATTCTAAGTAATAGCATACAGGTATTATAAAGATGAGAGTTCTACGGTATAGAACTTGTATCCAGTAGGGAACTGGGACACAGTCTTTAACAGTCTTTAAATGTAAGATTAAAAATAATGCTAAAGACCAGTCAGGGGATAGTTCCTTTCTGTAACAAGGACAGGGCACCGTTATTGGTTTTGTAATTTGATTTTTTACAACACCTTTGTAGGAACACCAAATAATGTGAATCGGTTGTTTATGAACACAGTGAGCAGTGACAAAGAAGCTGGAGAGACTCTGAGGACTGAGACAAGCAGATGAAGGAGGCCTTTTTGGAAGCTTCACTCCATGAATACGTAGCTGAACAGCTGAAGCAGCAACACAAGCAGCACAATAAAGTCCACACACACTCAGCAATTCAGACTGCTCATTGAAAAGAAGGAGAGAGAAAAGGACTCTGCGTCGCTTCCCACCCAGATTCAGAGCCTTTATTATAAGGTCAGTACTAATGTGAGGTGACTTTTTGCTGATTTTTCCACTTTCCTCTTGCTGGAGTCAATTGTGACATAATCACATGCACGCGCCATGACAGAGAGCACTGTAAAATCATTTTTGGCATAGCTCTATGCCTCATTCAATACCTAAAGCCGAAGAAAACAACTCAGAAGACATCGAATTCAGGCGGTCAAAGCAATCCATCAATGCGAACCGGAGGCCACAAATCACATTTTGTAAAGATGCATCAGTAATAGGGCGGAAACTCGAGAGTTTCATATTAACACACAGGAACACCACTATGATGGAGGTGAGCTAAGAGGGAGTGCCTTAGTGTGAGTTTTTTTGCTTGTGTGTTTTCCTCATTGATTATTATTAATTGTTGGTTTATAATCTCATAATCCTGGGCTTTACACTCCAAAATGTGGTTATGCTCGATGTTACACCTTTAGACCAATTTTGGAACCGTATGCATTTCAAAATATTTACCCTGAATAACATTCAAGGCAAACAAAACAAGCAAACACTGTATTTTGTTAAGTAATAAAAGCTGTACAGGGAAGCAAGAAATAAGCAGAAGCTCCAACATACTAGATTTTTTTCTTTTACTGCACAATATAAAAAAAGGCCTTACCTTGAGTAATAACAGGATGTGCACATTATACTGCGAGGTGGGAATAGAACAGTGTGGACACTCCTCAGACCACTCCACCTCAGTGGAAGAACCGACAAGACTTCTGAAGACTCGAATCCTGTTTGTTTCATTACATTTCTCCTTTTCTGTTACTGATCCAGCCTCAGTCTGCGGTATAGTGGTGATCAAACTTTGCTCCTGACTGGCGACTTTTCCTGGCGAACGTGCTGACATTTTTATTTGGTGGCGAAAGCGATGCGATGATGAAAATGCTGCATTTTACATGCTGAGAGGCAGCTTGTGCTTAGATTTTGCGAGTCACGGCTTGGGATTCCCATATGAGTCTTCTTAATAGGTGTCTAATGTGTAACACAACTTTAAAAACTTGTACCAATGTGCTGCAGTCTAAAACCATGATCAGTCATCTCCCTCTATGGCTGTAAGATATTTAATATGAGACCAGTAAAATGTAAGGATCCTATTTAAGGAACCTGCTTATGGCTTACAGTATGTGCTGCTCTTTAGACTTGCTGAAGCTGCACGGCTGAAAACACTACATAAGCATATAGTAGGGAGTCGGTTAAGCTCAGCTGGCAATAGCACAGCATTATCCCCATTAAGGTTCAGAGTTCACTGCCTGCAATGTGTCAGTAAATTAAATGCCCCATTAAAGTCCATTAAGTGGTGGAAAATGAGAGAAAAATAACATACAGTATACAATTGTCCCTTGGCAATGCTCATTGTTCTAAGGTTACTGAACAATGCCTTGTGCCTCTTAACGATAAAACAACCTCAAATCCAAAAGCAAAGATTACGAAGCATATGTGAAGATGTTTCATGTCACTGTTGTTGGTCAATTTTCAGTAATGTCAAAAGTAGCGCATGGAAAGCGTGTACGCTAAATGTGTGGTTTCTCTGTCTACATGACGACAATACAACAATTTCACTTATTTCAACAATAAATGGCCCTGCTGTTACCACTATATTGCCCAAATTAAGATAATAAAAACATTTGATGAAGACATTTCGTTTCAAGGAAGGACATTTTTGCTGGATTTAAACTGACATTGCCATCAGAAAGCCCACCTGACCATCTGACCATAAGAGGCAGAATGAATTAAATCATTTTTACACAATCACTGTGGAACTAAAAGTGTTTGTCGCCTAGAAACTTTCTTTAAAAAAAACAAACACTCCACCCAAGTCTGAGGCAGCACAGGTACAGTGGAGTAGACCTACAGAAGATCTAGCGTGTGGGGAAATTGGATGCTGAAGTGGAAAGCAAAGCCAACTTTAACTCTACCAGGTAAATCAATGTGTTTGTTCATTTGTGGACAGAGCTTAAAGCAAGCAGTAAAGGTTTGTCTAAGGTAGCAGTTAGAGCAGTGAGTGCCTGCTATTGCTTGCAGCAAGTTGGCTGACACAGGTACAGAGTGTCACTGACATACTGGATGTTGTAATTTGTATGTTAAGTGGCACGTTTGCTGGAATACTGTTTGCATATTTAATTATATAGGTTGCATGTATATTTTGTCAGTAGTATTTTGGGGGTATAACATATTGTTGCCTTGTGATTTGCTCGTTTCTTGCAGGACACCTACTGCTCTGTGGGTTTAGTTTGTATGCAGGTGAAGTGGTTCACTTAACTTTTCTGCCTTTTAATGACATCAAGTCTGTGATAGGTTATTATCAGAACTGCAGGAGCAGCCAGTTTCTTGCTGGCTTGCAAAATACTTGAATGAATGGTATTTCAGGGCTGTAGTGTGTGATAATGCAAATATTGGAAGATCTGTCGGACACTTTCGTTACCAATATTCAGAGGGAAGAGTTGGTCCGCGGGAGATGTCTTTCTAGACACAGTAGCCGTTTGCCCTTGTGTGTCACATTATAGCGTGTTATCACATCAAGGATAATTGGAAGTGTGGGGGGGAATACCAAGTGCGGATACTGGGGGCAAAATGATTGTGAAGGAAAACAGTGAAAGCCAAAAACAATATTCAAGCTGTGTGCACAGAAGGGACACAATATGTTACATGATTGCAATTGTAAGTCCACTATAAGATCAGATGTGTAAGATTGAGTGTGTCCATATCTGGTAAAGACTTTGTGGGTTTGGGGTTAATTAGTATCACATTATTCTGGGTATTTTCATTTTTACGGCAGTGATTTTTGCATTGTCACGACGATTTAAAAAAGAAAAATAACTAAATAAAGCAAGAAAGCAAGGAATGAACTGGACGATTATGAATGTGGACATAAAAGGACAATGTGCTTCTGTTCTCGTGTTATTGTCAGGATGAACGTAATAGGAGCTGAAAAGAATGAGAAGTTTAATTTTTAAAACTTCTCATTGGGGGTTTTTTCCTACACTTAACTGTGTGCTTAATCAATATGCACTAATACAATTAGTGCATACTCACATGTAATTACAAAACCTTATTGGCGCATTAGGTAGCCATATAGCGTGGTTAAACATAGATTATCGATTAAATTATGTGAGCTGGCTCTTTAAATGTTGCACTATCCTGAGAAAATACCATTTTATATAACCAATTTGGAAGCATCCCAAACGGGTGGAACTGCTAGCAGCTTGTAATAACTGCTCTACAGGAACGGCGCAAGTTCATAACAAGCCTAAATACGTCTAAGTATGTCATACCAGGCCTAAAAACCATCCGGGAGGCCAAAACATCCCAGGCAACAGAAAGGGAGGCAAAGCAATGTTGGAGGCTCCTGTGCAGAGCCGTGCATTGTAGAGCCAGACTTTCACTCCACTAGGATAACACTGCAGGATATTTGTGGAGCGTTAAAAACAATAGCAGCATTGCTATGGCGCAAGAGCCACCTGGAAGTGGGCCACCTGAAATGAAAATAATACAGTATGACAAAACTGTGAAGTACCAGCGAAGCCCTGTTATAAGATCATGAAGCCTGGTAGTGGTGTTCCTTCAGGACTGGGACTCACTGCCCACATGCTGTCTACGTGCATATGTGCAGAGTTGAAAGGAAGGCATAAATACCGGGCTTACAGTAAAAGAAAGAATTAACTGTTCCACATGACTGGCTTTGACAGCTGGACTGTCAATTTGGTTCAGTGTAACTGGGGAGGGGGGGGGATGCAGCTCAAGAAATGAAGCTTGCAAGATCGCTGCATGACGGCGAAATTCTCCCAGAGCAATTTGAGACGATGAGACAATGGCAGTGCAACACTCAGCACTATTTTTAAGATTATCTCCACTGTGGTGTTATGAAATGCAGCTCAGTCTTCACTTCCTAGTCTTTGCATTGCTCCCAACGGTGGAACAACACTGCCCCCTGCTGGCTCAGTCGTGTGCAGCAGGTCACACACAATGTGATTTACACAGTATGCTCGCTGTGCTCAGTTACGAAACTGTTTCTTTGCCATACGAAAGCATTAAATAAAACTGATAAACTGATACAAGAGTCATTGCCAAATGGGCATAGCCGTGCCATAAAGCAATTGACTCATCATGTTTGCCCGTTTGCTTTCCTAAATGCCAGCTGGTTGTGCACACACACTGTTGGGCGTGTCTGTGTGTGTCTGTGTGCATATGGTAGTTTGCAGTAAATCCTTCACAGTGCAGCAACACTTTTGAAATGAGAGCCAAAACAGCATAGCAGCCCAACCAGATGCAGCAAACGTGCATGTAGACGACTTCACAGGGTTTGACAAGCTTTTTGTTTTGTTTCGTTTAACTTTAGACTACTACAATGCTGCTGACACTGTGGCCCTAACCCTTTTAACGTGGGGATTTTTTGTTTTGTGATACATTTCTTATTACTAATTTTCTAACAAGCAGATACAAACTGTAGCACGCCAGCTCCCAACTACACCACAAGATCTCCTCATAATTGAGTTAACACTGTCACAGCGACACTGTAATTAAACTGACAAGGTTATACAGCACTTCTGGATGCACACTCAAATCATCACAAAAATAATGTTAGCAATGATCAAAGCCTGAAATTAAATATGCAACATATTCAAATCGGAACAAAAGCAGATGGGAACATTAAATTTTTGGAATCTGGATTTTGGAACGCCCTCTTTGGATATCCAGTAAACAATAAGTTATTCCCGCCAGCATTTATTCTTTCCACCTTTCACCACAAGTGGAACCGTCACCTTCCATCTCACAATGCAGGAAGAGAACAGACCAGTTCTTGGTTGCATCCCAAAGGTCTTTCACTACCTTCCTTAATAGCCGCTCCTCTCCTACCAGAAGGTACGTCGGAGTGGAGGAATGCAGGTAAAGAGGAAGGCAGCCAGGGAAGGTAGAGGCTTTTTATTTACAACTTCATCAAAAATGGATGTCTGCTACTGAGGAGATGGACGTGTACTAGCCCACAGTATGCCTTATACATGTGGGATATCTAGGTTTGGAATGAGCTTAACCTGAACCTGCTGCTTGTGGGTACACACTTTCAGTCACACCGATGTGTTTAGTCATGTTGTATCATGTCAAATTCTCCCTTTAGTCACAGATAAGTGAGACAAGTGAAACTTGTACTATCCTCCATTACCGGCAAGAAACACAGCAGCACAAACATCTTTTTTTCTGGGTCACAGAGGAAACGAGAGATGCGGTTTAGACCTCTAGGACACACGCCTCGTCTAGCTCTGTCCAGACAGATGCGATCACTGCTGCCAAAACCCAACCCCACTGCAGGTCTGTTGTTCCCATTATTTTAGCCCAATCCAAGTAACCTTTCCCAGATCGCAACCAAACTGACCTCATTCCTGCCTTAGGGAAGCTGTGAGTTAAACATGAGGTGTTTCAGGTGCTTAATGACCCGCCGTACCTTTTTCCATGTGCATCTCTGAAATGCAAATCATTGCAGCAAGGTGCTCCCAAAATCTAATCAGATCATCAGTCCTCCAGGGGAAACACGTAGGGAAAGTATGGAGTTTCTTTTCTGAATTATTCTTGAGATATTGTGTTCAGAAGAATGGGAGAAAGCGCAGAGAGAGCAATGGAATATGTCAGAATATTAAATCCATTTTATTCTCAGTGTTTTCTCGCCCAGGTTTTTTTCGACTTCGGATCCATTTAGACGTGGAAAAAGGACAGAAGGCTTCTTCTAAGATGTGTTCATCCCCGACGTACGACGACAGGAAGGGTTGGTGGGTCATGTGAGTTCACTGCACAGCAAGTGACCCACCGCAGATAGATGTAGCGGGTCACAGAAATAATCAGTGACACAGACAATACAGGACAAATAAGGAACAAGTAAAGAAGAAGATGTGACAGCGCGTAAACTGTATGTGAAGAGGATGGTGTCACACACTGTGAGGAGTTGACCTGTTGGATATAAAGGGCAGCGCTGAAGGCAGTTTACCCACAGCAACGATAAACCCCTCTTCTGACATATACCAAATAGAAATAACAGAAAACAAATCCACTGAAGCATTATTATCTGATGCACCTAAGTTATACACATTTATTTTATAGCCAGGTATGTTGTTTGCTTGTTTGTCTCTCACCAGATGTCACAAATATAACATTTAGTTGGCTTTATTTTAGGGGCCAAATAACACTCGATGCTAGCGGTGATCCAACTAAAGTATCTCTGCCATGGCACAATTATTGTACTTGTGCCAAAACTATCAACCAAACAAAGAAAAGAGAATACATTTCTCTGAGGCCCTGTCTGTCATGTCGTGTTAAACAGACCATGATTCAGCAGGTCAGAAAAGCAGGTGCAGGGTTGTGTTTTCCACTAGATGGTACTATAGTCTCGCTTTATTTCACTAGAGGCCATAAGATGCTCCAATGTCACCAGGGATGCCTATGATACAATATTTGCCTCCCAAATAACTCATTTATTATGCGCTGTAACTAACAACTGACATAATCTACAAAAGAGGAAAACACTGCAACCTCAAATATGTTACTGTGGCTAAAAAACAAATACTACCATTTTCAATTCAAAAGACTTTGAACCAGCGAACTAAAACGGCACACACACAAAGAATGCATTGTTCTATTCTGATTCCATTAGAGATGTCTGTAGCAGTGGCTAGAATGCTGTATGTGTATTGGTGGTATGGCTGGAAGATATGGTCAATATCACAGTATTTATTAAATAGGATGTTTTCTTATCAAAACATGTCTATGAGTCCTCACTTTGTATGTATGCAAACACGCTTGCACTCACTGTAACCAACTCATCCATTGTTCATCTTTTTTATTTTTTTTTTAAACCACATTTCTGATTGGCCATATTTTGACAAAAATGAACGAACGCACATATTGTCCACCCATATGCTCAGTATGTTCCCAACAAGCTGTTCGGGGGCTTTGGCGAAAACATGAGTGTTTGGACTACACCAAGCCAAAACACGGCCGAGCACACAGCGTCCACTCTTCTATTTTCATGTTCCTGATGCACATCCATGCTATTCATGCTCCTGGCACAGATATAAGCTGTGTATTTAGTCATATTTTGGCACAGTGGCTGATTGGAACATAGTGAGTATGCAGATGGACAGTGGAGTGGATTATGCTGCAGGAGAGGTTTGAGTAGTTTCTATACATGCTTTCGTACTTCTCTATGTCAGGAAGTCTTGTCACCGTTTAACTCTAATGTGACCAAAGTAAAACAAGCTGAGCCATAGTTAAGATTTCAGGGAGACAACGAGCTTCTAACAGCTGCTCAAGCTTACAGTACAGGGGCTGAGGATTTGATACTATAATAACATTGTCTGATGCTGTAAGAGGTAGTGCATGTTCACAAAACAACTCCTTAATTATATACACAGGGTTTGTACAGCTTAAGAGTAAAATTCAAGCACTCTCAAGGTTCCTAAAACAAAAATCGCCAGACTCTCGAAGCCTTTATCATCACATCTAACTTGTTACTGTAAATGCCAGGAAACAACAAACATATATGACTACAGGATCATTTCATTGCAAATATTAAAAAGGTCTTTGGTTTACATGAGTGATTGTGTGGAAGATGAAACAGATGACGATGAAAATCAAGCATTTTTCCAAGGAGTATATGTGAATTCAAGCCCATTCCTAACCTTTTAAAGATAACTTTCAAGACTTTGTACAAACCCTGTAAGATATTAATATACCTGTGATTTATACGATCAACAAAATGACTGACTGGGCCTTTAAACAGAAATGAATCCTTTTAACATGAGGTGAGTTACAGCATGCTGTTGGAGGTGCAGAGACTGGCCCAGGGGCCCGGTAATTGGTTAGTGTTGATCTTGTGATATACACCGATATCGATCAGCCCCTGACAAATCTCATCCCGCGAGTGTTCTTGTGCAGCGACGGTTTCAGTGTTCTTGGGGGACACATCAAATTAATGATCTCCATAAAAGGGGTTGAGATGGATATGCAGGAAATACAACATTAGCTACTGACACGTAACCAATGACGACTTCCGCACCTCTACTGGGGCTTTAATGAACAGCAATCAGTCGCATCCCATAGCTGCAATACTATATCATTATATGGTTATTTAGATATGTTGTGTAATAAAGAAGCTTTAACTGAGCGATAGTGGCATGAGGCGATGATATTGCAAGTTAACATTTAATGTATAGATCTTTGTATAGATTTGCATCATGTCATTATATTTGCCAAGTCAGTCAATAACCCTTTGATTTTTTTTTTTTAAAAGGTGAACAAAGAAGCTCAGTATGTAGCAAATACATATTTAATGATCAGCACTGTGTATGAGTTGGGGCACTTGCGCAGCTCAGGCTCTACAAAGCGTTATTGACTTATTGGTCTAATAGCCCAATGCATTTACAAGGGCCCGTCCAATAATCTCTAAACACTTCATTAGTGATGACAAATGGCCAAGTGGTTAGCAATACAACTGAATGTGACTTGCACAAGAAAAAGCTCTACTGTGACAGTATGAGAGCTGGTCGATTCAGCAGTGTTGACGTTGTCATGATATTAAGTCTGCATGAGGCTACAAAAAGCTTTCTCGTCTTTGCATCTCTAAACAGGAAACAGGTCACTCGATGAATTTAATGCCTGCCCTTTACTTAGGATGGGAAGTGTGATTAAGTGAGAACCAGATGAGCTTTTATTTTGATACTGATGTAATCAGCAGGGCACTCGCAATCAATTAACCAGTCCTGCTCCAATCAATCCCATCGAGTTTGCTGGCAAACTCTGTTCGTTAGACGTTTTTTCCTTTATGCAGGCTATTCATAATATTATGTTTTCTTCGTAAACCTGAAAAGAAATCTGTACTTTTACAATAATAATGCCTTTTCCCCAAATCTTTCACATTACAAAATAACTGATATAATACAATAGATCATTGATACGGTCACTACCACAGCACTGTACAGTATTTCAGAGGTAACAGGCTAATGAATTATTACATACCACACAATGTCAAAATGGGAAGTTTCCTCGGGCCAAATCAAAACAGTCAGCTCGTGCTCTGCAGGCGTGGGGGTCCCTCTCTGAACTGACTCTGTCCCATAATGAGGTTATCCTCAGCTTCTTTCATATTCAGAGACAGTTATACGTCCCTCCAAGATGCTACTGCTCGTCCTTGTCCTACAATATAAATAAATATTCAACTTGCACAACACCAACTGTGAAAACTGTCAAAGTTGGTGGTGCTCAGGGGCAGCAGAGTGGCGTCAGGCGAACTGAAGAAAATAAAGAGGCTAATAAATGAATGAACGGTGCTTTGGCACCGACAGGGCTGTGTTCTGTAGATTTGGCAGTGTGACACGATGTAGTTGTATCAACAACCTTATAATGTTTAAGCCACGACTCATCTCGTAGCAGCTTAGCATGTAGATGACGGCCTTAACAGTAGAAATGCTCATTAAATGCACTGTACGGCATTTGCTGCGTGAAGTGAGTCTCTGCTTTCCCCCCGTGAAGCTGAGGTTTTATTTCTTTTGATGTTAACAGAGGTGGTCTTTTTTTTCCAGGCCAGGTTGCCCACTTCTTCTGTGAAACACATTGCCACACCTGGCAGAGGTGCCTTTAAGCAAGGCAGATGAGCAGCACGCAGAGCTGCGCCTGCAAAAGGTAACGTGGCATCAGAAACATGCTGTTTGCTCCCATATAGATGGAACATCTCATACAGAACGTTTTAATGTCACAATCAAACACAATATATGCTGCAAATGTAATACAAGTGAGGGGGGGGGGGGATATTGGACCTGTTGTGCAGAATGTCTGGAAGACAGTTGCAAGATTGAATTCCAGAATTTCAATTATTAAGTGACACCGTGTCATTTTTCGCTCCCGAAAACTTCACTGCAGAAAAACAAACTTTCATGGAAAAAGTTCTGGCAACAGGTTTCTCACAATTTATATGGTAAATGCAATTTCAGATAAAGAAGTAATACGATTATGCCCCCCCCCCAAATTCCACATCCCATTTGTGCCATTCAATTTCAGGAAGAGAAACACCTTGGAACTTTTAAGCTTCCTACAACAGGGAGACAAAAAAGAATCCCTTGTCGGCTCCAGGGGCCGGCCGGGGGGTGGGGGGGGGGGGGGGGGGGGGGGGGGGGGGGGGGGGGGGGGG